>OX451220.1:6349860-6375530 GCA_949628195.1 Phasia obesa
CTAAAGGACAAGTGCTAACAAATTATTCACATCAATCAGAATCGAAGAAGAAATCAACAGATCAACAACAGATCATCGTAAGTTATTTAAATTTTTTTTAAATTTTTTTAAATTTAAATTTTAAATATATAAAGAAAAAATTAAAGAATAGTCATTTAAAAAAAATATAATAAACAACTAAATATTAAATAAAAGCTGTGACTCCCACGGGACCCTCCTGTTCTTCGTCAAACAAATTACAGTATATAAGGATAACAAAAAATGTTGATTTTGAGTTAAGCTAATATCTCTGATTATGAAAATTATTTTTTAACATTATTTTAGTTGTAAGAAAACTTTTAATAAAAAGTATAAGCTAAGTATAAGTCAAGTTTTAAAACCACCAACAAAAGAGTCCCTTCAAATAAATTTATTAATTTTTAACCAAATAGTTGAAAATTTCATTCAAAGTAATAAAAAAACTTAGAAAATAAAGATGGCAAATCAAAATAATTTAATTAGGGCCCCCGTGCTTCCTCAGAAACCAAATCCTGGACAGGCAAATGGACAGTTAAGCATAGACCACTTATTTCTAGAATCTCTACTGAAGTTCTAGGAAATCAAGCCCCGCAAGTAGTGCATGCTGTACTCAATCCAGACGTAGACTTGAGCGACGCTAGAGATCAGGTAATTAATGACGGACTTAGAAATAATTTAACCGACTTAGAAGAATACCCGACGTGGTTAAAAGCCTTAAAGAATTCTCTGGGCAACCAGGCGAATTCAGTTCATGGAAGAAGAGCGTAGATAGGATCCTTGCCATCTACGAACCTTCCAAAGGAACACCAAAATACTTGGGAATATTGAGCATAATCAGAAATAAAATAATTCGGAATGCGGACATAGCTCTGGAGTCGTACAACACGCCTCTAAACTGGCTCGCCATTTCAAAATTTGTTATCGCACATTATAGTGATAAGAGGGATGTCTCGACGTTAGAACACCAGATGTTCCAGGATGTGTACACACACATTTCCCTTATCTTAAACAAGATTGGATATTTAGATACGAGCAGCGAATCGCTCTTGTTACTGACAAAATCGTATAGGGAAAAAGCCCTTGACACTTCCGTCACAGGTTTGAACGGAGATTTACCGCGACTTCTAGGGATGAGAGAGCCTGTTGACTTACCTCAAGCTCTACATCTTTGCTTGTAGCTAGAAAACAAAAATTACAGGGCAAATCATTCGCATAGCATAAAGAAATATCAATTCCCACAATTACCTCCCAAAAGAAATTACCATCCAACACAAAAACGTCCATTTTATCTTCAATTGGCTTACATGCCACAAAAAAACCAACAGGAATGGCAACCGAGATATCAGCCCTTCCCACATAACTCTTACAGCCCACCAAGACCCTCTAAACCACAACCACGGCCAGAGCCGATGGAAGTAGACTAAAGCCTGCGCTCAAGACATATTAATTATATGAATCGTCCCCATCAGAATAACTTTTCATGGAAAAGACCACCTTCAGTTTTGAATCAACAGAGAAAGGCACAGAGAACTTTCCATATAAATACTGAGTCATTTCCAAGGCATTCTCAGGAAGTAAATTACGAATATCCGACAGAAGGAAATACCGATGTAGACAATAATAGAAATTTCATCGAACCAACTGATATACATTTTTTAGCTACTTTACTTAGAGGTAAAAACGGAGAGCGGCAATATTCTTAAATTTCTTGTCGATACAGGATCCAGCAAAAATTATATGCAGCCAATATTAGCAACGAAAAGGATCCAAAATAAAGCACCATTTTTCGCTAAGTCAGTAGTAGGAGATATAAAAATTACGAAACATACTTTAGTTAAACTTTTTAACTTAGAAAATGACATAAATTTTTTCCTAATGCCTTCTCTCAAAACTTTTATGGAATACTAGGGAACGATACGCTTAGGGAATTACAAGCTGTAATTCACACTAGAGACGGTTAAAGAACGGTAGAAAGATAGGCCTTAAGCAATTATCGTCAAAGACGGTAAATAATATAAATATTAAATTAGATAATTAAACTAATCAACAAAAAACAGAGATGAATTGCATCGTAAAAGAATTTTAAAAACTATTCTCGGATCCGAACGAGAAATTAACATACACAACGAAAATCGTTGGGGAAATCAGAACTACATCGGATACCCTAGTTTATACAAGATTTTACTCCTACCAGGCATCTTTAAAGCCCGAGGTTGAGAGGCAAGTTAAAGCACTTTTGCACGAGGGGATTATAAGATCATCCAGATCACCGTACAATTCGTCGGTATGGATTGTACCGAAAAAACCCGACTCAGCCTGAAACAAACAATACCGTATGGTAGAAGCTGTTGAATCCTTCAAGAAAATAAAAAATTCACTTACATCCGAGGATGTTATTCTCGCTTACCCTGATTTCGAATTATTAACTGATGCCTTCAATTTTGCAATTGGAGCAGTTCTGTCCCAAAATGATAGGCCCATAGCTTTTATATCTAGGACACTTAGTAAAGCGGAAGCACATTACGCCGCTAATGAGAAAGAGATGTTGGCCATTATTTGGGCCCTAAACTCACTCAGAAATTATTTGTACGGTTCGGTTAAAGTTAAGATCTACACAGATCACCAACCGTTGACGTATGCGCTATTTAATATCAATAGCTACAAATTCGGATGAGAGCTCATCCCATGGATTAATACTTAGCGTTGAAGCTCCGATCAACGCCTTCAAGAAACAGATATTTTTAAGAAACGATGTGGCTTCGACATATCAATTCAAGATAGTCTTCCCAACATACCATCGTCATATAATCACGGATCCTGACTACACAGAGGAGAAATTAACCTCTATTTTAAAGCATTGTCTTAATCCGTCAGTTATAAACTGCATTACAACTGACGAGTACATTATGAGAAAAATTCAGCAAGTGTACCCCTTGCATTTTAACAAATACAAGATTAGGTTCACACAGATTCAAGTTGAAGATATATTAAACAAGCAATACCAGGAGGATATAATAATTAAATATCAATATAACGCTAAAGAGAATAGAATTCAAATTTTAGAAAAATATAATTTTCCCGGCATGGCAAATAAAATTAAGAAGCTAATTAAATGTTGCAAAATGAACAAGTATGATCGACATCCTGCAAAAATGCAGATACAAGTTACACCTATCCTGCAGTATCCAGGACAATTGGTCGACTTGGACATACTTATTATGGGAAAAATGTTAGTGTTGACAGCCATAGACAAATTCTCGAAATATGCTTGGCAAAATCAATCAATTCTAGAGCTTCGGAGGATATAAGGCAACCTTTAAGGAACATTATTTTATCTATGATGCCTGAGTCAATAGTAATTGATAATGAAAATTCGTTCAACTCAGATTCAATAAATACTATGTTAGAAAATGAATTCGGTATAAAAATTTTCAGAACTCCGCCATACACGAGCTGTTCGAATGGTCAAGTGGAACGATTTCACTCCACGCTACAGGATACAGGTTATCTTCGGTAACTGCATTTTCAAAATAGTCAAAATTTTGCTGGCATTGGATGTAGCATTAAAGTTTTGGTTTTGGTTGATGTAAAATGGTAAAGCGTGCCTCAAATTTTCATCAATAAATCCGCAGAAATGTCCTGTAAATAAGAAAATGATGTCAGAAATTTTTAGTAAACTATTAATGCTAAATTTTTGTAAATAGAGATATTAACGTACCTTTATTATAAAAATAATTATTTAAAAACTTTCATCGCAGTCTAGTCATGTCAAAAGCCCAAAATCTGTAATACATTTCTGAAAATTACAGAACCGAAAGGCTTAACTAAAATAAATTTTCGGTACTGTAAATAATACTCCCCCATTCATTAAAATTCCAATAATAGGACACCAAAACACTTCACTTTTATACTTTGAAGTATTTTAAAATCATTTGAATTTTTTTATTTCACGTACCTATTAAATTTCTTTAATAAAATAATTCCTGTTAATTAATTTACTAAATTTGTAATGTTTCTTATTTTCTGTATTTCTTTTGTTTAATCTTTGATTAAATGAGAACGAACACATCGTTGTAAATTCAGCCACAAGAACAAGTGGAGTAGATGGTTGGTGTCTCAGCTAACTGTTTGATGGTTTGAGGGGGATGATTTTTCAGGATGATGTTTGATGGTCAAATATTGTCAAAAAAATATACAAAAATATAATTTTAAAACAATTTTTCTATAATATCAATAGAAATAAGATAAACTTAAAGTTATATCTTTAAATCAAGGGACAAACTGATAAATATATGTTAATTTATCCACACATCTAAGGTTTTTCAAATGATCATAAATAGGCCAACACTATCATAAAGTTAATTTCTAATCCTCTTAAAATACTACTTTTTGCAGCAACATTTCTCGTTAATTTTTCCATTATTCTCTACCCTTTTCTCCAAATTTAGGGTGGTCTTTGCAAATTTCGCGTTTTAAAGTTTTCTTTTCTCTCTAACCTTTGAACAAGACATCAAGTGATATTAAATATTATAGTATACATATTGTGTAAAACTTTGCAAGTTATCTATGTAATTTTGAAATAAATTCAAAGTGTTTTATCAATATTTAAGTAATACAAAAGTGTTCTGACTTTTTAAAACAATTTCTAAAAACTTCCGAGAAGCAAGAAATTTCTGGTGGATGATCACCAAAACAAAAAAAAAACACATTGGCTAAAAATGAGGTTAGCAAAACATCTCGTGGTCTGGAAGCCCACGGTGTTTTATCCACGCATTCCGTTACGAGACATCATTCTAATTACCTAATCTAAAAAAATTTTCGTGTAATGCCAGTATTTGGCTAAATGTGTATTATGTTGAGAATTTTGCAGATGTGAATCGAAGCCTTGATGCTATAGCCTAAAATCCCGAATGGAGCAGCATTTTAAAACACCAGATTTCATAAATTCATAGATTTTGAAGCCATGACGTAACCTACGATCGCCATTTTGTGTCACGATGTAATATTAAATCGCCATATTGGATTACATGTTTCAAGGTCTATACATTTTCTGATTTTTGGCATGACCTTTTAAACATCTGAAGGGCATAATCTTAAATCAACTTTAACCCCAGGTTTATCATCCAATCACCAAAATATTCAGCATGTAAAAATTTCTAAAACCGGTGTTAAAATTCTTGCAAAACCTATAAATTAGCCATGCTCTATTAAAAATTCGAAATTGAAAAATTAAAATCAGATTCTTTCGTATAATCAAAATAACTCATTCTAAAACCTAAAAAATTATCTAAAATTATGATTCAGAACTGATCTAAATTATGCTAAAATGAATCTAATCATCTAACCTAATTAATATTACCTATAATTTATCACATCAGATTGCACATATCCCTAAAAATAGTAACCTAAATATTACCTAACCGTAAATTAAATAAGGCTATTTAAACCTAAATCATACTAAAATTTTCTAAAAAGCTAAAATATTACCTATTATTACACCTGCCCTAGTATTATTACTAATCATTTGCCTTAAAATTTTCTTATTTCATATTATCTTAACTTAATGCTATAACCCTGGCTGAGTAGTCGTGCTACTTAAGTGGTTAGCACGTTGACTACTAAGCAATGGTCACGAGTTCAAATCTCAGCCGTGGCAACATCAATTTTTCTGATATGTATTAATTTTTCTTCATAATAATGCATATCACAGCGCCCTCCTTCGCCGGTATTACCACATAGCACTAAATCGCCGGCGAAGTAAAATAATTATAAATTGGCTATGCTAGCTTCGAACTAATTCGCCTAAATAACACCAGAGGCGCTGCTGCAATACTGTTCTAAAAATAATCATAACGTGCAATTACAGTGTTGCCAGAATCGAAGCTTTACTATCACTAACCATCTGTCTAATCTACTACTATCCCTTTCCAAAGGAAGTACCACAGTTTATGTAGGCATTAACTGCCTGAGTGGTACTTCTCTTTAAAAAAAAAAAAAAAAAAAAAAATAAACAGCTGTCGAAAAATTTTATTAAAAAGCACTTAACTTTAACTAAATTATTTTATTTTGTAAATTTTTCTATATTTTATATTGCGTTAGCAATTATTTATTTGAATAAACGATAATTTAATCGGTTGTTGATGCTGAAATTTATCCGGGCAGAAGTTGCTGGTGCTTTGTTTGTGTTGCTGCTATTATTTGGCCATCTTGTTTTTGAGACAACTTGTTGAATTTGATATTTTTATTGCTATGGCTGGCACTAAGGGTACAAAATGTAACAAATGTTCTGAAACTCTGTGTAAGAGTCAAGGAGGCATTCAATGTTCCTCTTGTGAATTGTGGTATCATTTGAAGTTTTCCAATGTTTCTGAAAAGAACTTTCCTCTTCTTAAGGAAAAACCTGCTACGTTCTATTTTACCTGTGTTGGTTGTTCCGGTAAGTGTGATGATGACCGTTCATTCCGTGAAGAGATGTTGTCCATGAAAAGCAGTTTTGAGAATTTTATGAGAACGAGCCAAGATAATCACGATTCATTTAAGGAAACTATTGCTCAAATTTTAACGGATTTTAAAAAAGAAACGTCTTCCGCCGTTAAGGAGTAAAGAACAGATATTTTGGCTTGTAGTAAATTAATTAATCATATTGATTCCTCGACGAATTCCAAAATTTCTGCATTGGAAACTGAGAATAATATTCTCCATAGGAGACTCTATCGTAGCGACTTTATTATAAATGGTCTTCCGTCTGGACTTGATGATCTTGCATCTGTAGTTACTTCTCTGTGTTCCTTTTACAATATTAATATATGCAGCTATGACATTAATCATATATGTTATATGAACAAACGTAAAACTGTTTTGGTTAAACTGAATAGTGTCGCTATACGCGACAAGATTATGAGAGAGTATTTCAAACTCTGATCTTTAACTTTAAAAGACATCATTGATGGGGAGGTGGATAGTCGAGTATATTTGAATGGCCATTATTCACCCGCAGCTTCTAACCTATACAGCCTCTGTCGAAAAATGATGCGTCAAAAAACTATTTCTAAATTTCGGATTATTAATGCTGATCATCTAAGGGGTAAGCTTTCTCTGCTGGATGGAAAGGAGGTTGATTACAATTTAAATGAATGTGCTGAGCTATGCAACGGAAATATTATTAACTAGTAATGTACTGTATTTTTTTTTTTATTATTTGTATTATTAATTCCTTTATGGCTACGTACTTAATTTGATAATATATAGTTACATAATTAACTTCACCCTTTCATGTTTTGTCTGTCTGGGAGTTTTCACGATATGTTTTTTTAATATCTAATTATGTAGTGTGAAAGCTTCTGTTGTGGACTTAATTTTTCTTTTACTTACGTATATTATCAGATTTATGTAAGTAGCTTTATTTGATTTATGTAAGTAAATTTTGATGGTCTATAAACATAGATTATTTTGCTATTTTATATTTCATTGCTTTTTTGAGTTTTGTTTAAATATTTTTTCTTTGGTTAAGTGTTGATTATTTTCTTAAATTATATTATCATATGTACCTAATAAGTCGGTTGGAATGCCTGGTTACAAACTTATTAGGAATGACCGTTTGCGACACAGAGGTGGTGGTGTTGCGATATTTGTTTCTGAACGGATTAAGCAAACATTTGCTGGTAAGGTTTCTCTTCCTGGCTGTAAGTCTGTTTTTATTGAACTTGTTTTTGGTGAGTGTAAAATCTTGTTTGGAGTTGTATATTTGTCTTATGGTGACTTTTCGTTATTTGAGCAGTCTCATTATGAATTATTTTCGAGGTATGATAATATTATTACTGTTGGTGATTTCAACTGTAACATGTTTAATGAACGGAAAGCAATGAGTCTTCGTTCTGTTTGTGGGAGGTTGAACTTGGTTGTCTCTCATAATTGTAAGCCTACATACTTGGATTTAGCTCATGGCAGTACATCCTTATTAGATTTTTGGCTACTTAGTGATACGTCTCTTGTTAATTTTTCTGGTCAAGGAAAGTGTCCTTCTTTATCGCATCATGAACTTATTTTTGCCGTCTTTAATTTTAAAATTAAACAAGAGTATGTTTATATCACTTATAGGGATTTTAATCAGATTGATTGTTAGTTCTTTTTTGTCGTCTTTTGATTCCTCTCATGTCTTTGGTTCAGCTGATGTAGAGATACAGAGCTTACATATTAATGCTTTAATCAGTTCTCTCTATGAATTTGTTCCAGTTGTAAGTAGAAAGATTTGTAATACTGAGAATTCTTGGATGAAGTCTAGGGAAATTGTGTTAGCGACATCTCTTAGGGATATTGCATATTCTGCTTTTTGTACCTCTAAAACTTCTAATTCTTAATTGTTTTCAGATTTAAATATTTCTGATATGTGGAAAGTTTTAAGAGCCCATGGTGCTACTGGCGATAATGATTACACTACTAGCTTCAGTGCGGATGGTATTTATAATCACTTTGTAAATATTTCTATTTCTGATGAGAATGATAATTTTGACTTTTTTTTATACGAACGAATCATTTTCTTTTTCATGTGTAAATGATATTGATATACTTAATGCAATTCACCGCATTCGGTCAAAGTCTGTTGGAACTGAAGGCATTCCAATTAAGTTTCTCAGGATTATTTATCCTTTTATTTCTGATATGCTGGTGTTTCATATTAATTTTATACTAACATCATCTGTTTTTCCATCGGCGTGGAAAACGGCGCCTGTTGTGCCAATTCCGAAATCTAAACTTGTCCGTTGTATGAATGATTTACCGCCTATTTCTATTCTCCCATCTCTATCTAAAGTTGTTCAGCATATAATGAAAAAACAGATTCTTCGATTTGTTAGTGATAGGATCTCTTCGTCTCAGTATGCTTTCCGACGTGGCCATAGTACAACATCACTGTTGCTTAATTTGACTGATGATGCGTGTGAGAGTTTAAATAGTGGTAACCTTGCGGCTTTAGTATCATTGGATTTGGTGAAGGCTTTTATCTCGGTGAATTTTTGCATACTTGTAGAGAAGCTTAAAAGGTTATTTGATTTTTCTAGTTCCGCTTGTAAACTCATTTTTTCCTACCTTTGTGGGAGGTTGCAGTT
Organism: Phasia obesa; assembly: GCA_949628195.1. Classification (NCBI taxonomy): domain Eukaryota; kingdom Metazoa; phylum Arthropoda; class Insecta; order Diptera; family Tachinidae; genus Phasia; species Phasia obesa. Next base: position 6,358,983 of record OX451220.1, read on the forward strand.
TGTTGATATTGGAGGTTCACATTCGACGTTGCTTCCCCTTTCGTCTTGTGTTCCCCAGGGCTCTGTTTTAGGACCTCTCCTCTTCATCTTCTATATTAATGACTTTCCTGATTGTATTGGTACTACAGCTTGTAAATCCTTTTTACTTACGGATGATGTTTTGTTATTATTCCGGACTAATGCTGATAATGTTGACGTTCTACAAGCGAATATTGATTTTTCTATAGTACGATTTCTTCAATGGTCTTCTAAAAATTGTTTGTCGGTAAATTTGTCTAAAACGAAAGTGATGTTGTTTGGTAATGCTAACCTGCCTGACTTAAGGATTTGTGTTTCTGATACTAATGTTGAGTTGGATGATAAAGTTGAGTGTTTGGGCTTAATCCTTGATAGGAAACTTATGTTTGATTTTCATATAGATAGACTTATGTAGCTCTAGAATTGTTGGTATTATTCGCAGACTTTATTCCATTGCAGTTTATCTACCTAGACGCAATCGATATATTATTGCTTTTTCGCTCTTGATGTCTAATATTATGTATGGCTTGGAAGTATTAACAGGCACTTTGGAGTACAATATCTCTAAACTTAGACGTATTGTTCATATTATTGTTCGTTATGTATTTAACGTTCGCGGACGAACCCATATTTCATCTTATGTTGAGGATTTTTTGGGTACTTCATTTAAGAACTTTATTGAGTCTCGAAACGTGATTATGTTTTTTAAGGTCGTTAAACTTGGAAAGCCTACTCATCTTCGCTCTGAGTTTTTATTTTCCCGTTGTAACGTGGTTTTGTCGTAGGCTGAGGTAGCTTAGTGTCGTACAGGGTTTACTTACGGATCCACAAACCTTAAGTAATAAAATAGATTATATTTCCCTTTTTGGGATTAATCAAATCTATATTCTTTATTTAATAAGATAATTTGTTACAATACGAATACAAATTTACGATAACCGACGCATGCCAACCCGACTGATTAGTCAAATAGCTGGTTCGGGTGTGTTGGATGGATACGCAGGTTCGGGTGATACTAGTTCGGGTTACTGGTTCACGACGTAGATTTCGGATACAACTAGTTCGCAGGTTCGGGTGATATTAATGCGGATAGATTCGGGATACAACTAGTTCGCAGGTTCGGGTGATACTAGTTCGGGTTACTTAACCTAGGTTCGAAAATACGTACAATGGTTCTTATTGTTAAATTTCTACAATAATACATAGTTTGGTTACACTAGGGAACAGTCAGCCGAAGCCGCTGTGAAACAGTCAGTCCGAAGACCGCTGTGGGAACAGTCAGCCGAATCCGCTGTGGGAACAGTCAGTACGAAGACCGCTGTGGGAATAGTCAGCCGAAGCCGCTGTGGGCACAGTCAGCCCGAAGACGGCTGTGGGAACAGTCAACCGAAGTCGCTGTGGGAACAGTTAGTCCGAAGACCGCTGTGGGAACAGTCAGCCGAATCCGCTGAGGGAACAGTCAACCGAAGTCGCTGTGGGAACAGTCAGCCGAAGCCGCTGTGGGAACAGTCAGTCCGAAGACCGCTGTGGAAACAGTCAACCGAAGTCGCTGTGGGAACAGTCATCCGAAGCCGCTGTGGGAACAGTCAGTCCGAAGACCGCTGTGTACAAAATGTATCACACCTGACCGAAGTCAGATGTATCTCAAAAATCAACTGGCTTATCTGGATAAACCAGGCGGCTCTTCTTCTATTATACGAGTGTAGCGTATAATATCCGAGACTTTTAGATGTTACAAGTGCCCGTCCTGTGGGGGGTTGCAACATGCCGGTTGACTGCCAACCTTTAATACTTATACTTATTTTAAAATGAACTAAGTGAGAATTATTTATTTATTTATTTATTCTGATTACAAGCCTTATAGGCCAACTTAATCTAGATTTATATGGTTTAATAAATTTTATAACTAAAATAATTATACAGACATTATAAAAAAAAAATTATTACTTTTTCAAATTGCACTAAGTAGGTGTTTGTATAGACTTTTAACTTTATGTTGTTATTACACTGCAGTTAAGGGTGGTTTTACATGGCTACAATAAAAATAGTACATGGTTACAATAAAAATTGTATAATAATGAAATGCAAATATAATAATAACAATAATATAGGTAAGTATGAATATGAATATTATATGTACGAGGGGATAATTAGTGTTATTGTCACGTTACACCGTTCTAGAAGAAATCCTCAGATTTTGATTCCGAGAATAAGACGTTAAATTTTTTTACGTTCCTTTCTTATTAGGGTCGCTCGCTCTTGGAATAATTTGCCTCGTGAACTTCGTATATTTTCCCATTCTAACAATGCTTTTCGCTTGAAACTCTTGAGATATTTTTCTCTTCACTGATGTTTTTCTCTATATCTTATTTTTTATAGGAACTGATCCACTCATTGATATCTTAACCATTTTTCTCTATAGTATTTCATGGATTATTTCTATAGAGCTTATTTCGCTTATATTTTCTCTACTACTTATGGGGTTATTTCGTTATATATGCTTTAATTCTTTTAATTTTTTTTTTGTGGCTGGGGAGCCTATGAGTAGTTTTATTGAATATGTATTTTGGTATCTATTAGGAAACAAGTAGATTTTAGTTTATTTTGAAATGTATTATTGAAGTACTAGTCAGGTTTATTTCTTTATAATATATGATAATTGGCCTATGTGGCTTTTGTATATTATTGTGAACTATGAATAAATAAATAAATAAATTTTTAATTTTACTAAACATTTATTTTTAAAAAAGTCTAAAATATTGCCCAATGAAATAATTTATCCACATACTAAAACTATCTTAGAAACACTTACATTAAAAACAACAATAAATATGAATAAATAAGATATTCATCACTAAAATATATTTCCTTATCTAAAATGAACATGCTTTATTCCATATTTAAAATCTAAATTAAGTTAATATCACATACTATATAACCTATTCACTAACCCTATGGCAAGATCACCCCATAATGCAAGAACATAGTTAATTGTTTCCACCCAATTCAGCATCAAACAACAATACCCACCACATCATCAGTTCCTGTTGGAGGCCTTCATCGGATACGTATAATGCGGTAAGTCTGATGAAAATACTATTTTACCATACAACATAAAATTTCTTGCAACTTACAAAAACCAGAACACAATTAAATAGTGTTTAGCATGAATCATTTCACGGTTAACAGCTAACCGTACCAGTTTGAAATGCACTGCGCGCATTAACATAAAACTCTTTAGAGTTTAACAGTGATAAGGAGAATATGTATCCGAGTGTTACCTTTGTTTTTGGTTGATTTTATTTTGTTTTAAATTTTTATGAATGAGAATAGAAAAGAATAAAGTTTTTATGTCGGTTTCGCACTTTCATTCATAAATAAATTTAATGTTTGCTTTTTTGTTTTTTTATTTACATTTTGCCAAATATCTCAATTAACTTAGTCATTAACCCCTTGAATAACCATAATATTTTTAAAGATCAATTGCTACTAAGATAATATTAATTTTTTTTTTTTTATCTGTATTATTCTAAAGATATTTAAGCAATGTTTATCAGCATAATAGACCTAAATAGAATATTAGGAAAAATTTTTAAATATGTAAAATTACCGAACCCGACCCCTCCACACCACTGTTGCTAGCGATACAAAGGCTCCCGCAGTCCTATCCCTATAACTTCCTCCTTTAGACTGTTGCATTTGTAGGTTTGTTTTGTTCCAGAAATATTTGCTTTTTCGTGTAAAGAACTTTTGGCTTCGTTTGGTCCACAGTATTTCTGCTGGAAAATCTCTATAAATTGCCAAGTTTTAATCGGTAATCTTCGGATCTTAATGTGGTTTTCACTAGTTCATTACATATAAATATATGGCGCCCAACATGGGGCATGATGAAACCAAAAATAATATTTGATTTATCAGACGTAATAAATATATTCTTTTTAGACTAATAAAATAATTTATACTTGCTTTGGCCTATAAGTCAACAATACTTTTCTACCTTTTTTTATACGGTTTTGTCTGCTCTACAAAATATTCAGTTTTTTTTTTCGTAGATTTCAATTTTAAGCTAAGCTTCCCAAATTTTATACTTGCTAGAGGAGTTATTTGAAGAATAATTTTCAGGGTTTCGCTGGAGTTTCAATTACTTGAGAACGTAAATTTTGAGTAAATTGACCGCTTAATGCCTAAAAATCTTTTCAACATTTATCTTTTCGCTTGTATAAAATTTGTTAGTCTTTGCCTATAATTTAAAAAGAAATTTAAATCTTAAAATTTTAAGAACCTTAAAATTTTAAGTTAGCTACCAATTTTCATTTTGGATATCGTTAATGTTTGCTGCTTCCGACTTAATGACCAATGTTTTTAGGCGATATAATAGTAGAAGAAACGTATAGAGCCATAGCTGAGAAAATTTTGAGTTTATTTTTGCTTTTGTTTTATAATCTATAGCCCAGTTTGTATCCTGTGTTGAAGACATTAATCTCTAGACTTAATTACACTATCCCTTACTACCAATTGAAAACACCCGAATTTTTAGATAAAGTTTTCGTGAAAGTGAAAAAATGTAAATTTCATTTTAAAGTTATCAACATTTGTAAGCTTTAAAGTACACTTGATACTTTTTTTACTAGCGTTCACAAAATTTATTTTGTACATAAATTTAATAAGAATACTAATATCTGAAGAAATTTTAAGTCAACAAAAATTTATATTATCAATTATTTTAAAACAAGCGGGAAAATATTTCTATTTCAAGTTATATTTTCCGATAAATAAAAACAAAAACGTTCTGTTGAAAAATCTATGTAGTTTGTGGTATTTAATTAAAAAATATGGATATTTAAAGTTTCAAAGAATCAATAAAATTACTTTTAAATTTTAAAATACTTTTCTTTATATTTTTTGTGCGAGATCTTGTGAATAATCCGTATATATGTACATACATAGGAATTAGATGTTTTGCCGGACTTTAATATTTTTTTTTCTCTTTTATAAAACGATTAATTGCTGAAAATCAGAATTATATTTAGTTTAGTGAGCTTTTGATTTTCCTCTTTAGAATTTGTCTAGTTCTGGGAAAGCTTTTATTGCTTTGTTTTTTCTTGATTTTTCTTTCATTGCTCCTCGTACAAAATGGCAGTTCAAGGTACCTCACCCGATTTCAATTTTCCACCTCCTTTACCAATGGTCCGTTACAAATTGAGCCTTCAGTTTGTCATGTCTGTCATGAGACGATGGTTGAAGGTTCGGATTGTTTAATAATCCATGTCTGCTCGCATGCCTTTCACCGAAACTGCATCGAGTCATCACTTTTGTCAAACTCAGCATGTCCTGAATGTCACAGATATTGTCAACTTTCTGAACTCAGAAAACTAATAATTGTCAATAAACCTACCACTACTAGAATCAATTCTAAAACCAAACCTAGAGGAGCTATGGCGAAGCACTACAATACACGTAGTTCACAAAGACATGCTTTTGATGAGGCAAGTGCTCATTTAAATTTCCCAGAGGAAAGTTAGAATACAAATGTGGCCCATGACAATGTATTAGAATCTCCCATTAAACTTGACAATCGTACACCCCCAAATCCCAGTACCAATAGTATTGATTATGGTGAAATAAATCGCCTGATTCAAGAGAATTTAAGCAGTATGATGCAGAATTTAAACGTCTTGCCTACAAATAATACCACTGGTATTCCGAGTAATAACAACCATTCAAATCCTCTCCCAAGTCAACAAACTTTTCAAGAGCCACAACGGCAACAACAACAATAAGCTCGGCTTAATGCCAGTAGTTCATATATTCTTTCTCCACTTGCTGCTTCCAACTCTAGCCATAAAACCATGCATGCTGACAAGATAACTTCAGTTATTCAAAACTGGAACCTGAAGTTTGATGGTTCATCTTCCGGCTTGCATGTGGAAGAGATTCTTTACCATATAAAGTCTTTGACAAATGACAATTTTAGTGGAGATTTCAGTGTGATATGCAAGAAATTGCATATTCTCCTCACTGGGAAGGCCAGCGACTGCTATTGGCGGTACCACAAGCAGGTCCAGACCATTCATTGGGAAGAATTTTGTAATGCTTTTAGGTCCCAATATAAAGAATATAAATCTTCATTTGACATTCGCGAAGAAGTGCGAAACCGCAAACAGAGAGTTGATTCGATTCGACTCCTTCTTTGAGTCCATATTGTCAATAATGGATCGTCTACCAACTCCTATGTCAGATGGTGAGTTGATTGAAATCCTTGCCAGGAACTTACGACCGGAAATTCGGCAGGATCTGCTATACGTGCCGATCCACGCAATCTCGCATCTTTGCAAACTCGTTCAAATGCGCGAGCATTTCTTAAGTGAAGAGTCAGTCCGCAAATCTCATGCTGCTAGAATTCCGAATTCAGCCGTGACTCGTCGTTATATTGCAGATATCGATTGTGCAGTAGGAAATGTATTAGATGAGGAAGAACTTGCTTGTTCAATCGACGCAATTCAGGAGCCAGAATAAGCCACCACATGTTGGAATTGCGATGATGTCGGTCATCATTGGCAAAATTGGTTAAAAGACCGAACTATATTTTGCTATGGTTGCGGTTCAAAAAATATATACAAGCCAAATTGTAGCAAATGCTTGGCTCGAACAAACCAGAATCCAAAAAACTACAGATCCTCGGGTCCTCCGATGGTAAAAATTTAAATAACAACTCTACTTTTAACACCAAAAGTTACAAAGATTAAGTTACCAAATATGACCAAAATATTTTAACCAAATGTGACAAATGTATAAACACCGATTTTGATACTTATATCCCGGCTATTCCCATATCTGAAAATAAACCCGTTACAATCCTTAAACGATCCAAAGATAAGTTAATAAGTCCCAAAATCCCATACCACAAGCGATGGGAAAACTATATTAGAAAACGAGATGAAATTTTCAATATTGATGTAGTGTCCCAAGGTATCACAAGAAAACCAAAACGTTCTACAACTCGCTTACGCAAATTTTATAAAACCAGAAAACTTTGTCGTAATTTGATGGTTTTGACCAAAGTCAAATTTTTACATTTCGAAGAACTTGGTTTACTTGATACTGGGGCAAATGTTAGCTGCGTAGGATCAGATTTAGCGTTGTTTGACTTTTCTAAGTTGTCGTGTTTTACGAAATACAATTCGAAGGTTACAACAGCTGATGGCAAATTGCAACAAGTTTGTGGGTGGCTGGATGTTGATATAACCTTTAGAAACGAGTGCAAAAGGATCCCATTGTTTGTGATACCCACAATATCACAAAAATTGATTCTGGGGATTGACTTTTGGAAGAAGTTTGCACTGTTACCAGATTTTGTTGTATCGGTTGACACGATTTGTTTGAATAATATTTCCAACTTATCCATATCTGATTTATCCGATCCCAGACAGAAGTCCGAAATGTTCTCCGAGAAAAATTTTGAAACAAAACCTCCAATAGATGATAATCTATATCCTTTGTCCGATAGCCAACGTCAATAGCTTAATGCTGTTATGAATCTCTTCCCGAATTTTGAAAAACAAGGATTAGGGAGAACCAGTCTTATTAGACAATCGATTGATGTAGGTAACACTACACCAATCAGGTCACGGTTCTATCCGGTTTCTCCCGCGGTTGAGAAACTGATGTTTGGTGAACTTGATCGAATATTGGCGCTAGGGGTAATATAACCTTCCAATTCCCCCTGGAGTTCACCAATGCGGTTGGTTGTGAAGCCAAATAAGGTCCGTTTGTGCCTCGATGCACGCAAGGTTAATTCCGTAACCAAGATGGATGCTTATCCTTTACCAAACCTTGAGGGAATATTCGCAAGACTTCCAAAAGCCAACCTAATCACGAAGCTGGAACTGAAAGATGTCTACTGGCAGATTGCCTTGGATGAAAAATCCAAAAGCCTGACAGCATTCACAGTGCCGGGAAAGCCTCTTTACCAGTTCGTGGTAATGCCTAGAGCTGGCAAACTATCGATAGTATTGATAGTTTTGTTTTCATTAGACTATCGATTGTTTTTTTCTCAATAGCGATACTATCGTTGAAAAAAAATTAATAAATTGGCAATTAGTTAGTTGAAAATGAAAATTCACCATTAGAAATAGACCCATTTTAGTACTGGAATGTAAATTATATAGTTAATTAAGCAATTTATACAGTGTTATATCTATTCACAGAACAATTCTGATCAGATGTCACTCACAAAGTTATGTGCTTTACGTTACTTATGCATACCAGCAACTTCGACAGAATCTGAAAGAATGTTTAGCAAAGCCGGAGCCTTTATTTCAGATAGAAGATCTAGTTTAAAGCCAAAAAATGTTGATATGCTGCTCTTTTTAAACAAAAATTTTTGGATTACTCAAGAATTATAAAACAATTCCTTTGGCAGCCTACATATGCACAACATATGTGATATACGAGTACATAGTATTTATAGTGTATGCTTCATATTTTTGTTTTTTTTTTTGTATTATCTTTTTTTTTTAATAAAACAACTCTGAACTTTACTTAAGATCGTTTAATATATTAGTATTCTTTTATTAAACAACTCAAATAATTTCAATACTTGATCAATTAAGTTGATGGAGTTAATAATACAGAATACTTAGTCATATAAAATATGGAACCTAACTTTCCCAACAAATTTGATACTGTCGATAGCTTTCTATCAAACTATCGAAAATATCGAATGGCGAGACTATCGATAGTTTGCCAGCTCTAGTAATGTCTTTCGGACTGTGTAATGATCCTCAGACAATGTGCAGGCTAATGGATGAGATCATTCCACCTGATCTTAGGCACTGTGTCTTTGGGTATCTTGATGATCTGGTTATCGTTTCTAAAGATTTCACATTACACCTAGAAGTTTTGATTCGTATAGCATCTCAGTTTAGAAAAGCCAATCTAACGCTTAATATATCCAAATCCAAATTTTGTGTGACAAAAGTGAATTATTTAGGATATGTGGTAGAAAACGAAGGTATCACAACTGATCCAGAAAAGGTAACAGCAAAAACAACTGGTCCGTCCCAAAAACGCTGAAGCAAGTAAGAAGCTTCCTTGGATTGGCGGGGTGGTATAGACGATTTATCGAGAACTTTTCATAGGTCGTTTCCCGAATAACAGAGGTCTTGTCAACGAAAAAAGTTTTTAAATGGACGCAGGAGGCCCAAGAGGCATTCGAGAAAGTGAAAAAGTTACTCACCTCGGCTCCTGTGTTGACAAACCCCGATTTCAGCATAAAAGTCTTTATCCATTGTGACGCCAGTGATTTCGGAATCGGCACAGTTCTGGTGCAATTGGACGACCAAGGTGAAGAACGTCCAATTGCATACATGAGTAAAAAGCTAAATTCCGCGCAACGAAATTACAGCGTCACGGAGAGAGAATGTCTTTCTGCAATCGAGGCAATCAAGAGATTTCGTTGTTATTTGGAGATGCAGGAGTTCGAGGTGATAACCGATCACTCTATTTTGCTGTGGCTCATGCGACAACCAGACTTGAGCGTAAGATTGGCCAGATGGGTCTTTAAACTCCAGGCTTATAATTTTACCATCAGTCACAGAAAAGGTAAAGACCACATCGTTCCAGATGCTCTGTCAAGAATACCAAGTGAAGAAATCGCAGCCCTGAAAATAGTTGAGTCCGAAATCCGTTTAGACTCTTAACATTTTAACGATCCTGATTATGACAATTTAAAAGCCAAAATCGCCAGTAACCCAGAAAACTTTCCAGATATTAAAATCATTCATAAGTATGTTTATTACAGGAATCAGCACTATAATGGCAACGAAGATGACGAAGAACTATGTTGGAAACTTTGGGTGCCATACCAGTTGAGAAAAGATACTATTAATAAAGCACATGACACACCAGTGAAAGCTCACGGAGGTATGGCCAAGACGTTGGAAATTATAAGACGACACTTTTTTTGGCCTGGAATGGTACATAATGTGAGAAACTACGTTCGCTAATGCACAATATGCAAAACCACTAAAGCTCCTAATTTCGTAATGAAGCCCCCTATGGGAACCTTAAGTGTGCCAGAACGTCTATTCCAGCGACTCTATATTGACATACTTGGTCCATACCCTCGCAGCAAATCTGGCTTCACTGCTTTGCTCATCGTGTTGGATCATTTAACAGAATTCCACTGGTTGTGTCCCTTGCGAAAATTTACATATACAGCTATTCAAGAGTATCTTAAAAAGCATATTTTCCACGTATACGGAGTCCCCGAAACGATCGTGAGCGATAACGGCTCCCAATTTCGAGCGAATGATTTGAATGCATTTTTTTCGTCGTATGGGAAAAAACATAGCTACACCGCATTGTACTCCCCCCAGTCCAACGCCTCTGACCGCGTAAACAGATCGCTTATTGCTGGAATCCGAGCATACCTAAAGTCTGATCATCGTTTATGGGATGAGAAACTCTCCGAAATCAGTTGTGCCCTCCGGAATTCATATCAGCAGTCCATTAACAGTTCACCCTTTCATGCACTATTTGGATTTGATATGATCATACATGCTACCTCTTATGAGCTGTTACGAAAACTACATCTGCTGGACGAGCCTACAGCTAAAATCTCTAAAGACGATAATTTACAACTTATCCGACATGACATACTTAAATGTATAAAACAAGCTCAAAACAGAAATCAACATCAATACAATCTTAGAACAAGACGGCAAACGTTTGGAGTAGGCGGAGAAGTTTTCCGCAGAAACTTCACCCAAAGTAGTTTCGAAAAACATTATAATGCAAAACTTTTACCTCTTTTTGTCAAAGCCCGAGTTAAAGAAAGATCGGAAACCATTATTACATTTTGGAAGATCTCCAAGGTAAAAATGTTGGAACATATCATGGGAAAGATATACGCAAATAACTTCCTTTTCCTCCCAATTTTCTTCGTAAAACCCGAAAATCGTTCGGTTTTGTAATGGGCGTTTTCAGCTGTCTCCACCTTATATTATACCTACAGTTTTTTAATTCTTTTAATGATTTAGATAAAAGAAAAATTCACTTTAATTAACATTTATTGCCTCGAAATCGTGGTACAGAGTTTTGGTAACTGCATTTTTAAAATAGTTACAATTTGGCTGGCATTGGATGTAGCATTAAAGTTTTGGTTTTGGTTGATGTAAAATGGTAAAGCGTGCCTCAAATTTTCATCAATAAATCCGCAGAAATGTCCTGTAAATAAGAAAATAATGTCAGAAATTTTTAGTAAACTATTAATGTTACATTTTTGTAAATAACGTACCTTTATTATAAAAATATTTATTTAAAAACTTTCATCGCAGTCTAGTCATGTAGTTCCAAAAGCCCAAATTCTGTAGTACATTTCTGAAAATTACAGAACCGAAAGGGTTAACTAAAATATTCATTCATTAAAATTCCAATAATATGACACCAAAACACTTTACTTTTATACTTTTAAGTGTATTAAATCATTTGAATTTTTTTATTTCACGTACTTATTAAACTTCTTTAATAAAATAATTCCTGTTAATTAATTTACTAAATTTGTAATGTTTCTTATTTTCTGTATTTCTTTTGTTCAATCTCTTAAGGTGTGTTTACATTGAGTGTACAAGTCATATGGAATGTCAGATTTTCCATATGTAAAACTATACACTTAATGTAAACCTCTTGAAACATAACATATGTTATTTTCCTATGTGCAATAACATGTGTTAGTTTTTTATTTAGAGCACGCTCTATTTGATGTGTAAAACTATATGACAACAGCTGTTTTCAGTGATGTTCACTTTTATTTTCAAAAATTCCGCTCATACATTTTTATCATGAATTTAAGGAGTTTAAAATTAACCAATATCTTCATTCTAACTTTTGTTAGTAACTTAATGTTCGAAGACTTATATCGATACCTCATAGGTGATATTAATAATAAAGTTATGTAATCTAATGTTGATACATATATTATATATATATTTGCAAGTTTGATTATTTGTACGTCAATCACGGCCAAATCGAATTTAATGATATTTAAAACATAGACAGATCTTTATTTTTTGTGGGTCCATTAGGATATGTCTGTTTTCAAAACTAGGGCCAGATGGGCATAAGGGACATTTTTATATGAATGACTCAATTTTAATAGAAGTTGAGAACACAATTTCATAAATGTATAGTGATGAAAGGCAAGGTGTGCTTATCTATATTACCGGTACTAAGAAAGACTGAATTAAATTAAAATTTTACTTTACTATAGCGCATTATTTTTCAAATCTTTTTTAAGACGGTAAGTGTGTAAACTGTAATATTACCTAATTAACAACTTTAGACTGCAGGACAAAAAAATGCTATTGAGGTATTGTGGGTATCGAAAATGCTGCAAATCACTTAATTGAGCCGTTGCCGTTGAAAATGAGAGAACTCCATTTTGCAAAAAAAATTAATAAAACCTAAATCTTATTTTAAATTAACAAAATTTTATGTTTTTAATCCATGTTGAATAGTTCTATTTTTTATATTGCAATATATTAAGAAGCGTTATCAGAATTTAGCGATCATACTGCAATTATGGTGAAAAATCTACGCTATGTAACCTAGGAAATATGTATAAGTATTGTAATTTCTTTCTTTTTCCACTTTTTACTTTAAAATTAAATATATTTTTTTTTTTTGGTTTTTTGTTTTGCTGTACCAAAGAAGAATGAAATGATATTGAAATAAAATATGTATATATGTAAGTAAATAAACTATTAAATTTTTTGGTATTATAATAAGATTCCAGTAAAAGAAAATCGACGTTTTCATCAAACATTGCCTTTGAAAATGAGACAACTACATTGGCGCATATCAAAACCTTATTAAACTTACATGCAATAAGACCACAAAATAATAAGTCTATTACGGCTTGTGATTTTTTTAACGCTATTCAAATGCAAATCATTAAAGAAAATAAAATGGAGTTCTTTCTTTCATTTTGAAAAGCAACGGCTTTTTAAAGAAATTTAATTCTTTTCTATTGTCATAAGAATTAGGATAAACAATATTTTATTCCTAATAAAAAAGAGCGAAAATAAATTGACATTAACATCAACAAAATTATTCATTTAATTGTTGCTGATATGTACCTAGTTCAAATGATATTAATTAATACTTATTGTATTATTTATTATAATTACTTTTTGTTTTTATATAATTTCTCTCTTACAAAGTGATTTCTGTAATGTTGTAGAAGCTCCCAAATGATAACACAAAATGGTAGTTCTTTGCATAGTTGACATCACTAGCGGGTTTCTAATAAAATGAAATGGCGGCAAAAATATGCAAAATTGGCTAATAACTTATTACAGCAAGTCCCGATGAAGCTAATATTATTAGTTTTATTATATAGACTAATAATTTAAAAAATAATCCATCTAAACCACACTTTGATGACCAGCTATTTTTAATTTTTTGTTTTTAATAACAGGAGGTTATGTCATATGTATGTAACATGTGTACGTTTAAACACAAAAATTATAAACCATGTGTAAAACACTGATTTTGACATACACATGAAATTCCATATGGATAGCAATTTTGACAGTACATATGACTTGTACACTCAATGTAAACACACCTTTATTAAATGACACGAACACATCGTTGTAAATTCAGCCATAAGAGCAAGTGGAGTAGATGGTTGGTGTCTCAGCTACCTGATTGATGGTATTGAGGGGATGATTTTTCAGGATGATGTTTGATGGTCAAAATTTGTCATAAAAATATACAAGAATATAATTTTAAAACAATTTTTTTATAATATCAATAGAAATAAGATAAACTTAAAGATATATCTTTAAATCAAGGGACAAACTGATAAATATATGTTAATTTATCCACAAATCTAAGGTTTCTCAAATGATCATAAATAAGCCAACACTATCATAAAGTTAATTTCTAATCCTCTTAAAATACTACTTTTTGCAGCAACATTTCTCGTTAATTTTTCCATTATTCTCTACCCTTTTCTCCAAATTTAGGGTGGTCTTTGCAAATTTCGCGTTTTAAAGCTTTCTTTTCTCTCTAACCTTTGAACAAGACACATCAAGTGATATTAAATATTATAGTATACATATTGTGTAAAACTTTGCAAGTTATCTATGTAATTTTGAAATAAATTCAAAGTGTTTTATCAATATTTAAGTAATACAAAAGTGTTCTGACTTTTTAAAACAATTTCTAAAAACTTCCGAGAACCAAGAAATTTCTGGTGGATGATCACCAAAAAAAAAAAACACATTGGCTAAAATTGAGGTTAGCAAAAGACCACGAGTGTTTTATCCACGCATTCCGTTACGAGACATCATTCTAATTGCTAATCTGAAAAAAATTTCGTGTAATACCAGTATTTGGCTAAATGTGTATTATATTGAGAATTCTGAAGATGTGAATCGAAGCCTTGATGCTATAGCCTAAAATCCTGAAGGGAGCAGCATTTTAAAACACCAGATTTCATAAATTCATAGATTTAAATCGCCACATTGGATTATATGTTTCAAAGTCTATACATTTTCTGCTTTTTAGCATGAGCTTTTAAACATCTCAAGCGCATCATCTTAAATCAGTTTTAACCCCAGGTTTATCATCCAATCACCAAAATATTCAGCATGTAAAAATTTCTAACCAGTGTTAAAATTCTTGCAAGACCTTTAAATTCGCCATGCTCTATTAAAAATTAGAAATTGAACTAATTAAAATCAGATTCTTTCGTATAATCAAAATAACTTATTCTAAAACCTAAAAAATTATCTAAAATTATGATTCAGAATTGATCTAAATTATGCTAAAATGAATCTAATCATCTAACCTAATTAATATTACCTATAATTTATTACATCAGATTGCACATAACCCTAAAAATAGTAACCTAAATATTACCTAACTCTTAAATTAAATCAGGCTATTTAAACCTAAATCATACTAAAATTTTCTAAAAAGCTAAAATAATACCTATTATTGCACCTGCCCTGGTAATATTACTAATCATTTGCCTTAAAATTTTCTAATTTCATATTATCTTAACTTAAACTAAAATGAATTTTTAATTTTACTAAACATTTATTTTTTAAAAAAGTCTAAAATATTGCCCAATGAAATAATTTATCCACATACTAAAACTATCTTAGAAATACTTACATTAAAAATAACAATAAATATGAATAAATAAGGTATTCATCACTAAAATATATTTCCTAATCTAAAATGAACATGCTTTATTCCATATTTAAAATCTAAATCTAAAATTAAGTTAATATCACAGAATATATAACCTATTCACTAACCCTATGGTAAGATCACCCCATAATGCAAATAATGTTATAATAATAATGTTGCTAGCGATACAAAGGCTCCCCAAGTCCTATCCCTATAACTTCCTCCTTTAGACTGTTGCATTTGTAGGTTTCTTTTGTTCCAGAAATATTTGCTTTTTCGTGTAAAGAACTTTTGGCTTCGTTTGGCCCACAGTATTTCTGCTGGAAAATCTCTATAAATTGCCAAGTTTTAATCGGTGATCTTCGGATCTTAATGTGGTTTTCACTAGTTCATTACACTTATCACAACGCAAACAGACTACAGGGTCAAGAAATTTACATTAAATTAAATAGGAGAATAGGAAATAAATTATCTGCCAGATATAAAAGGAAAATTGTACGTATATCCTCTCTTTTATGACTATTTTTACCTTGGCTATAGGAGCTAATGCCCAACAGATTCATATACATGAACTGACTAACAACAACGGTTATATACCTATCAAGGTAGGAGAAGTAAAGGCGATTAGACATTATGACAAAGTACTACATTTCATTAACGTATGTTACGTTATGACGAGACCATACGACTAATCTCCGACAATTTAAAAACACTGAAAGCTATTACATTCGAAGACAAGCAACTTTTGGATACTATTCATAAAAATCTTATTTTATTGACAGCAAATATACACACGAAATCAAAACGAGGACTGATAAATGTTTTACGTAAAGGACTTAAGTATATTGCAGGATCAATGGACAGTGACGACGAAAAATAAATTAACGAAGCAATAACGGAAATCCGCAACAATGAACAGAATACCAATAATACTTTAAACAAATTAATACACATTAATAACGGCATGACTGAACAGATCAGCAACATTACAACTCACATTAACAAACAGCAAGTACTTATTAGTACTTACATAAATAATTTTAAAGAAGATTCACTAAATAAAATAAAGACATTAGAGGACGAAGTAGAATTTATCGAACAGTCGTACAGAATTGACAACGACATATCTCTCCTAAGGAACCACATTGACGACATTGGACAAATTATATTTTCTTGTAAATTAGGGATTATTTCCAATGATATTTTAACGGAAAAAGAACTTAATTTAATCACTGACTTTGAGAGAAGCATGAAAGTTGCAGTTATTTTCGAAGACAATAATATTATCCTAACCTTATTAATACCACAATTCTCTACCGATAC
>OX451220.1:6375730-6417143 GCA_949628195.1 Phasia obesa
TTCTTAAATACATTAATTCGCCACTCCCTGCATTACCTAGAAGCTATTTTACAACTACTTCCTTATAATGAATTATATAACTAATTATTTTCTTGCATAAAATAATACATTTAGTTTTAAAACGAAAATTGATGTTTTACGATATAGTAGGTAAAACTTTTAGATCTAAATTTTTAAATATGCTAATATTTACAAGACAACGTCGTTTTCCTTACAAATAATGTGTTATTCAAAAAATTATTTTTAATACATTTGAATGCATTTTTTTTTTCAAATTACCATTAACCTGCCTCTCGTGAGCAAATCAGCTGTATGAATATTCATACGCAATATAACACACTATGTTTTTTTATTCATTTAGAGTAATAAAATAAATGTTGTTATGAATTGCCCTTCTATTATCTACGCATTTTATGCATTTTGTATTTCAAACACATTTATATATATGGGCATGCCCTCATGTGATATACGTATTTTTTCTGTGTATAAATATTTTTACAACAGAATTAATTTTACAAATGACATCGTATTATTTTATTTTGTATTTAGCTTATTTTTTGGATCCTAAGCAAGTTGATTGGTAACAAGTTGATTCGCTTATGTATTTTTAAGTTTTAAAATGTTTATGGAAGAAATATTCTTAGCATATATGTATGTATGTAGATATTGTTATACCAAAGGCTGCTGTAGGCACGTTGATTAAAAAAACGATGATCACGAGTTCAATACTCAGTGTTAACATAAAATAAAGTTTTCTGATACCATTCTATTCTATTAAAAATAACGAAAGCGCCATCCTCTCCCATAATTATAATATAAATTTGGAACTTAGCACCTAAATAAATAAAATAATACAAAGAGGGCGCTACAGTACGTACGTACTAAAAATAAGTATGTTGCGTTGCCATAACTACTGAAGCTTAGCTGTCGCACGAACAATCTGTCTTATCTACTCCTACAAAAAATGTTTTTTTATATTTAGCACGTAAATTTACCTATTTCAAGTACTTTTTTTTTGGTTACGATTATTTAATTTGTATTGTCTTCTTTTAGCGACATCCCGAGCAAAAACAAGTAGTTCTTTCAGTGGAATTGTAAGTAGTTCCGACAACGATTTCTCATTATTTAATAGCTTCTTGGTAAGTGAAGGTTTTGCTAGGATCATTCAAAAGAGCAAGAGAATCGAACCAAGATCCAAAGCAAGACTCTTCAGTCGAAAAAATGAATATAAAAGTTGCACGATTATCTACTAATGATAAAGCTTTTTTAAAGAGCTTATAAGAGAAAGTGAATTTATCACTTCAGAAGTTATCAAAAACTCAATAAGAGATAGTGAGAATATACTAACTTCTAAACAGGGATCCCAACTTTTCAAAGACCAAACGCGTCAACCAAGCAGTCAAAAAGAGCTAAAAAGTGATAATTTAAAAAAAATTTTTTTTTTTCTTTTTTCAGTATATTTTGTTGTTATGTTTGTACTTAGTTCACTTAGGATTAAAAAAAAAAAATAGAAATATATTAATAGGTACATATTTAAATTATTATCACCGCTGTTCTGTAAACCGAATACGAAGTTTTTGATTATGACACGAATTCAGTTTTCTTCGTGCTCTGTAAATCGAAATCCGTTATTACTTAAATTCGATTTACTTTTAAGTGCAGAAAGTTTTAATTTATTTTATTAAACATTTATTTATCCCGCTGACAAAAATAAAGGTGTGGTGCAAACTTTGCACCACACCTATTGCTCTATTTTCTCTAGGAATTGAGATATTTTTACAGGCAAAGGTATTCTATATTTGCACTAAGACGCCCAGGTACCTCCTCACAAAATTTTATTAAAATTCTTACAGTAGTTTTTACGTGATGCGAACACGGACAGACAGACAGGCAAAAATTCCAAAAATTGCTGTTTTGTTTTCCATTTCGATTACTAACTGCACCAGCAACAACATTTTAAAAAAATATTTCTTGTACAGAAATGGTCCTGTTACAGTTTTATTATATATAGATTTTGACTTGATGTACACTTATGCTCATATAATTAAGTCACTCACATGGTTGTACCAAAGATTGTTTATAATGAACTTATTTTTCACAATTTCGAAAAAAATTTAACACAATATTAAATAAATTTTAATTATTTTCAAAACTAGGAAAAAAAATTATTTTAGATTAAACTTTATAAAAAATATTGTATTTTTTTTCTTTTTTTATTTGCATATTTTGTGCTGAAAAAAAAGATAGTTATCACATGAATATAGAATTTTTTAGTAATTTTACCTTATATAAGGATAATACTAAGTTGAAAAACCCCTATTCCCCATCACTTTAGCACATCGTTGTGGCATAGTTTTGACCAATTCAGCACATTGGGCTGGACATTCCACCAGCATTATTTTCATTAAAATGAGTTTGTTTTTGAATTTTTGTTAAGCTACTGCCCTTTTTATAATCCCCTATTGATTTTCTATAGAATTTAATTCACGACATTTCAACAAGATAATGGCCCCAAGCACTGCTCACGTAGTGTCAAAATCTAGATTGCAGGGAATAAAATGAAGACCTTATGTTAACCAGCACAAAGTCGTGAATTAAATCCTATACAAAATCAATAGGGGATTATAAAAAGGGTAGTAGCTTAACGAAAATTCAAAAACAAACTTATTTTAATGAAAATGATCCACGTGGAATGGGAGCAACTAAGTCCAGCCCAATGTGTTGAATAGGTCCAAACTCTGCCACAACGTGGTAGATAGGGAATAGGGGCTTTTCAACTTAGTATTATCCTAATATAAGGTAAAATTACTAAAAAATTCTATATTCATATGACAGCTATCTTATTTCAGATGACTTAATTATATGAATACAAAATATGCAAATAAAGAAGAAAAAAATTCAATATTTTTCATAAAGTTTAATCTAAAAGAAAATTTTTTTTTTTTGGAAATTTAATTATTATTAGTCGAACTGTTTATGTATTACATTCAATGAAATTTATAATCAAGCTTAAGTTCGTTTTTATTCTCTCTAAGAAAGAATTAATTAAATTACAAATTAGGTGATAATATTAAAGAAAAATTGGGAAAATTTAATTTTTAGACACCAGCGCGAGTGGAATGCACATTTTCTAGACAGCCACGTCCGTCATCAGCAGAAAATTTTTTTTCTAGTTTTGAAATTAATTAAAATTTATTTAATATCGTGTTAAAATTTTTTCGAAATCGTGAAAAATAAGTTCATTATAAACAATCTTTGATACAACCATGTGAGTGACTTAATTATATGAGCATAAGTGTATGTATGTTTTGTTTGAATTTATTTTTCCAAATATGCTTGGTGTTAAATCATAATTTGAAATGCAGCTATTACATCTTTGTAAAAATGGTTTTACACGGCGTTTGTTTGTCATATGACTTGTCAGTTTAATAACCTATATGTTATTTCATGTGTTTGTCAAAATAGACATTTTACATACGGTTTATAATTTTTGCTTTCAAACGTACATGTGTAATTACATCTGACATAACCTACGATATATATTTTTTCCGCCACACAGTTTTGTATTGCCAACCACAGCTGATGCAAAGATGGAAACGCAGTGCTTTTGCCACGCTTTTAGTACCACAAAAACCTAAAATAGCAAAATATCAAGTTGGCATTACAGGATGTTAGATGCTTTGTCACATCAAAATAGAACACATTCTAAATGAAAAATGTCATATGTATTGTACACATGGAAAACACACATGTTATGTTTCAAAAGGTTTACATGATGTGTTTAGAATTTACAAATGGAAAAGTGACAAGTCATATGACAAATACACGCCGTGTAAAAGCACTTTAAGCTATATTGTATATGAATTTATTGTTATGTTATGATTGACAACAAAGATGAGAGAATAAAGGGTAAAGAAGGAAAATTTATTCACCAAAGCATAAAGTGTCAAACGCACTGTTCATAACGTGTATATCATTTTGGCTTAAAAAAAGTTGTGGTGCACAAAACTGTATACAAAAAACAATATTAAAAATGATATCTTTTTTCTTAAAAAGTGTTAAAGGGAAAAATTCGAAGTAGTCAAAAAGAGCTAAAAATAGCGCGAAAAGAGCTAATTTGGCATCGCTGCTTCTAAAGTCATAAAAAATTCTATAAGAGAAAGTGAAGAAAAACATTTTAAGTTTATTGAAAATTTATTTAAAGAAAGTGAAGAAAGGATTCTATTTGTTATTGAGAAAAAAATTGATCATGTAAAGTCTTAACTGAATCTCATTAACGAACAAGTAAACAGATTAGAAACAATTTATGCTGAAGTTAGTGATATGAAAAAAGAAATCGTTGAACTAAAAAAGAAAATAATAAAGGAAGAGAATTCTGTAGTCGCTGGTAGTATACGAATTACTGGTGTACCTTATTTTGAAAATGAAAATTTGTGCAAAATTTTTGGAAGTATATGTAATAGTATGAAAATTCCAGTGCCTCAAATAGAAAGCATATATAGACTTAAAAAGATTTATAAGAATAATAAACCACTCTATCCTAGGGATGAAGTAATCGTAGTTAAATTACATTTCCCATTTGAAAAAAATTTACTTTTAAAAACTATTGCCAAATACAGACGTGAAAGCAAGACTAATTTGCGGTTGCGAGATGCTGGCTTCGAAAGTGAGGAGCCAATTTATTTAAATAAAAACTTAACTCTCCACAACTACAAAATTTTTAAAGAAGCTCTAGTTATGCGGAAAAATAAACGATTAAAATCAATATATACTTTGCGCGGCCTGCTTTACGTGAAAAAATTTGACTCTGATGAACCTATTCTATTGGAATTTATTGATGAACTAAGGCAGCTTTTTCGTGAATAACATTTTCAATCCTACCAATAATCCTATTACATAGTAACAATTATAATAAATTAATTTTTTTATGTTTTGTGTTTTGAATTGTTAAATATAAATTGTTTTTATGTTAATAAATTTTATTGCGTTGACTTACTTATGTTCTAAATTTGCCAAATATACATTTTGATCTACTCGGTTCCAGAGATGGCAATTAAAATATGGTACGCCTATTATCCAACCAACGACAAGATTTTAGTATTTTTCATATGAATGCTCAGAGTTTACTACCCAAAATTGATGAATTTCGTTTCTTTTTAGTTTAGTCCTGATATGGACAGCATTTATACCGTTTATATCGTTACAACATTTTTCGATCTGAAAGACGGCGGAATGGTGGGGGTGTTGCCATCTATATTAGGGATAGTATTAACAGTAGACTGACTTTTTCATATAATGAACCCAAGGACTTGAACTTATTTTTAACCGACTTCAAAAAAAGAAGGAGGTTATCAATTCGTCTGAATGTTGCTTTTTTTTTATGTTTGTGCCCGCAGAACTCAGTCATTTCTGAACCGATTTTAAAAATTTTGCACTATTAGAAAGGTTATGGCTACAGATTGGTCCCATTTTAAAAGAAGTTCAAAATTTTAAAAATTAAAGGGTGTCCCCATACAACATACATGTTTTTTACGTGTATTATGAACCTTATAGGTCACCAATTTAAAATTAAAAAAAAGTGCGTATCACTGTAGCTCCCAACAACAAAAAGTAATTAAAAAATAAAATTAAAAATTAAAGGGTGACCCCATAGGTGACTTAATTTCACCTTTATTCTTCTATCTTTTGAACCGTTATAGACAAACACTTGAAAGTTGCACAGAATGTTCGTTACTATGTCTGTTATAATAAGTATAAATATTTAAAATTAAAAATTAAAGGGTGTCCCATTAGTTGGTTTATTTTGATATATATATGGCCAAACTTTTGAACCTTTATAGACAGACAGTTGAAATTTACAAAGTACTTGTATTGCTAAGTCCGCTAAAATAACAAGTGTAAAATATGAATTTGGAAATTAAAGGGTGTCCCAATAGTTAATGTAAAAGTAATATATATGGCCAAACTTTTCAACTGTTATAGATAGACAGTTGAAATTTACAAAGAACCTATATTACTTAGTCCGCTATTAAAACAAGTATAAAACTTGGATCTATAAATTAAAGGGTGTCCCCATTATTGATGTTATTTGACCATTATGTCCTCATCTTTGGAACCGTTATAGACAAACACTTGAAAAATAGACAAAATGTTCACTACTATGTCTCGAATAACAACAAGTATAAATATTTAAAATTGGAAATTATAGGGTGTCCCAATAGTTGATGTAATTTGATGTATATGGACACAAAGTTAAAATTTAAAAAGAATCTGTATTACAAAGTGTTCTTTAAAAAGTATTTATATTAAAATTTGAATTTAAAGGGTGTCCCAATAGGTGACGTCATTTGATATATATGACCCTATCTTTTAAACAGTTATTGATAAACACTTAACAATTAGACAGAATGTCCATTACTATATCTGTTATAATAAGTATAATTATTTAAAATTATAAATTACAGGGTGTCGCAATAGTTTATGTAATTTGATGTATATTACCAAACTTTTAAACCGTTACAGACAGAAGGTTGAAATTTACAACGAACCTGTATTGCTACGACCGCTATAACTAGTATAAAATTTGAATTCGGAAATTACAGGGTTCGCAATAGTTACCGTCTTAAAGAAACATGCTTTTAAGTTTGTCTGTTTTGAAGTCGGTTTTTTTTTGCAAGAATTATTATTAATGTAAATTACAGTGGTGGAAAATAGTTACCTGGATGTGTCTACAGACCTGATAGGAACATGAAACTAGACACTCTTATTGAAAGATTGGGGATTCTATCAGCTTCATACTCTGAAATTGTTATAGCTGGAGAATTTAATAGCAATCTGTTGATGAATGACCACAAGTATGTCTCCTTTTAATTTACCTGCTGTTAACACTTCCACACCTACACATTTCACGTCAACATCTCGCACATTATTTGACTTATTTTTCGTAGGCAATATTAGTAAGGTATTATATTATGATCAATTAGCAGTACCTACTTTTTCGAAACATGACTTAATCTTTATTTCCTATGACATTTCAATTGCTGACCAAGCTCAGGAATACAGCTTTCGCGATTTTGAAAGTATTTATTATTTGTCTTTGCATAATGATATTACTAATGTTGCTTGGGGTAGTATTTATTATTTATCAACAGTTGACGAGAAATTATAGTTCCTGAATAAAAAAATTTTACGGATATACAATAGCAATGTTCGCATTAGAACTATGAAATTAAGGAAGGGGTTAAGACCATGGTTTACGAATGAAGCGAGTTTATTGATTGAACATCGTGATAGATTATACCGTATATGGAAGCGATATATGTAGGACTCCAGAAAACTTGTTACGAACCGGTTGGACTGGCGAAGTTTCCGTATAGCTCTTTTTTTCTTTCTTCAGGGGGTCCCAACCCTTCTCGCCAGCCGCGTATCCGAACTATAAAAAAAGAACATAAAACATAACTAACAGACACTACACAAACTATACCACATAAAGAATTCCAAAACAGATGGTCGTCTCGGTTGCCCTCCCAACCTCGTCGTAGCACTTCCTTTCAAATTTTGTTCTACGATCCACATAATATTAGAGACACTTACCACTCCATCATTGCATGTACCTTATTAAATCAATCCATTCACATTATTTATTATATATATAAAAATAACTAATTAATCAAGATATTTACAATAAATCATAAATAAATAAAAATCAAGAAATTAAAGAAATATAAAACTTAATAAAAAAATGCAACAATTATAATATAAAAAAAAAATAAAACAAAATATACAAAAGCTAAAAACATAAAGAACAATCACAAGCATATATTAGTTTTATATTAGCTAAAGCCGTTACTTTCCTTATTCAAATATTTTTGTTTTTTTTTTATTGTTTTACCATATTTACTCTTAACTGTTTTGGGCAACCTTATATCTCTGATTCTTATTGATCAAATCTATATACATTTTTTAGCGTTTAAGATTATATTCCTTGGTATTCATTAACCAATCTGCGGATTTTATTACTTATACACTTAAAAGAGCTCTCTGAGGTAATATTATTGTCTGCCACTGTACAGATTTTTTTTGTTTTTGTTACGTTTACGCGCTACACTTAAACTCTATTATTACTATATGCACAAAAATCGGAGATATATATTTTAGCCTTTTTTTATCCTCTTTTTTAATGTTTCTATTCCTTTTTTTAACGCATAAATGAGATTTCATTTAATACATACATAAATATATACATATAAACACCGACTAAACACTAACGAAATTCTTATAAATCTTACACAATACACAAACTACTCAGAAACTTTTAAACAGATTATGTTTATTATTTTATTATAACATTTTTTTTCTGGAACTTATCCTTTAAATTTTTTTTTTGGACTCACGGTGCCAGCCATAATTTTACTTGTCCAGATATAAACAACTCTTAGTCCAAAATTCAATTAAATTCTTCTTTTTTTAACGTTTTAACCATTGCTTTGAATGCATCCTGGTAAGTGCTAATTATAAATTTAAGTTTATCTGGCTATTTTCCTCCGCTTGTTATCGAGTTGCTCTGCTATTGAAGCTCTGCTCCCCAGAAAATAGCCTGCTGAAAAAATTAAACAAATTTTACAAACAAAACACCAATATTTGTAAGTCTTCACTTTTCCTAACGTTTTTTACTTTGCACACAATATTCGCTTCTACTTTCACACGTTACCGTCTTGTTTGTTCAAATTCAATTTTATAAATGAGCTAGCTCTCATTTTCATTTTCCTCCGTTCAATATTTCTATTTGTTTTTCAACAATATATACATATATGTATATATATATATTTCATTGTTTCCCGCCAGTAGCCACCCTTTTTTACCAAACCAATTTTTTATGTGTATTGAAAATATTTTCTTGGTAATAATTTGATTTTATTAGTTTTTTTCTTTTACTTTCTTTCCTCCTCTTTCTTCCCCTAACTGACGACCGGCGGTAAAAATCCTTTATAGCCGCTTGTCTTCACCAGGCTAACATAATTTTTAGACAGAATCGTATTTTCACCCATTTTATTTATTGTTCTTTTTGAATATTCAATTCTAAATTTAAATTTCGGTTTCTTGAATATAAATACGACTCTGTCATATTTACTATATGTTAAGTACAAAAAAAAAAACAACACTGTGAACATACATGCAAACATACATTACAAAACGCAAAGAACAAAACAAAACAAAACGAAACGAAAGAAGAAAAACAAAAACATGGAAAACATGTATTTTTTATAATTAAATTTTAATTTACGGGGACTTAATCAACAATAAAAAAGAAATAAAATTACACAGGTAAGACAAGTTATAACAATTAAATTGAACTACACCCATAATTATTTATTATTCTTTTGTTTGTACAGGTAAACCTATTCGTCATACAACAAGAAAACTACCCAAAAGACAAACGAAATCTACAAGGTATAACACATTAATAAAACAATTAAAAAAAACAACATTTATACCAAATAAGTTTAACTAAATTTCAGCTAAATGACAACAAATTTTAATAAAAATTTAAACATAAACGAGTATTCCAAGCATTTAATCGTTTTGCTAGAAGGGCCGTTGTTGCAAAAATAAGGCATGATAAGTGCGTATATTATTCTGACAGATTCAAAAATGCTACAGGAAGTAAGAAAACCTGGTAGCAAATCAAGGATATTGGTATTGGTAGATCTACTGCTTGTAAGGTGGATGTTGATGTTGATCAATTAAATGAAAGCTTTGTGAATATTTCATTTCCTAAACCAAATGCAAGTTTTTATGATCACCCTACATCAAATGCCTTTTCTATTGGTGAATTTGACTTTAAATGTCTTGATGATTTGGATGTGATAGAAGGTTTTTATGCGATTAGATAATGTAGATCATAAATGTGTTAAAATTATTCTACCATGGACTATACGATTTGTTACGCACTTGTTTAATAGTATTATTATCACTACCACTTTTCCAAAAGATTGGAAAAATTTAAATCGGCGTGTTTTTATTTTTGCATTTAAAAGAACCCAACGTAAACTAAAGAAAAGTGGTTGTGAACTGCTTGTGGAGAAAATTGCCGTTTATGTGCACCAACAAATTGCTTGAACATATCAATTAAAAAATACTACTCGTAGTAGTATATCTGGCATATATTTAAGACTAGCTGTACCCGCCACGTCGTGGGCGTCCTGATAATATTTTCCTCGAGTTTCCTTTGAAAGTATTCCACACCTATTGTAAGACTTACTTTTACAGAGTAGCACCTATAAGAGAAAAATGCAACTAAACTAAGAAGAAACTAACAATAACAGAATTTTATAGCCACACTGAAGTCGTAGTATTCTTATAAAATTTTAAAAGTAAACACTAAATAACATAAATAATGTAATCACATAATTACCTGTGTATGTACGTATTTCACAAAATAACCAAATTATACAACACGTATGCGACTTAAAACAAATGCAAATTTCATTCAATTGGCTATTTGACAGTAATTCATATTTTTTAGCGCCATGTGTGTTCAAAAATCAAAAATTAAAGGTGCCGTGCCGTACTAAGTAGTACTTATTTCCGCCTTAAGATATGCTACATATCAGTTTATGTATTTATTTACTTTATAAAAAATAAAGGATTCATATCCGGTTAGTTCAACTGCGTACTTTTACTCCTTTTTCTCCACTGGAAATAAGATATTTTTGCGGAAAAAAGTATTCTATAATGGGATCAGGATACTAAGGTAGCTCCTCACAAAATTTTGTTAAAATCCATCCAGTAGTTTTTACGTGATGTGAATTTAAATGAAAAGCAGACAGACAGACGGAAATGAGTTAATACTTTATTATATGTATAGATATAGATATAAAAAATGTTGATAAAATATCACTACAAGGATACAAGATAAAAATAATTTTTTTTGGAGTTAATACCCTGCTGTGAAAAAAAAAATTTTTAACTTTATAAAAATTTCAACTAAAGCGTCACAACTCAAAATAATACAAAAAAATATATCGATATGTTTCAGAAAAATAGTAGTAACGCAAAAAATAGATTTTTTGGCAATAATTGCAAATAATTTAAAAGAAAAACAGTGTAAACATATTTTCAAATGGAATTTGCTTACTATAATATGTTTGGATTTTTAAATTATCTTAAAATGTAATCACAAACAGTTTTTTATCTCTACTGAAAATTTTAAAATTTTGAGTTAATACCCTCTTCTTGATCAAGTGCGATATATGAAAAATTAATACAAAGTAATTTTAATTTTTAGCTTTGATTTATGAAAAAATACAAAAAAACTGCTTAGTTAAAATCTCTTCAAAGAAGTCAAAACAAAGATTTTGAAACAGTGGAAAATCTGCCAACAACATACTCAACAAACTCTATATTCGGATTGTTTTTCTTCAATTTTACCAATTCATGGCATTTACAAGTTACAAACCTGTATATACATACATATCTGTACAAATGTATACATGATATAAGCCATCACACGATACGCTTTACACAACATTAAAACTTTTAATACTTGCAACAGTGAGCAATTGCGAATAGCATTTTGCATTTTGTACAGAGACAACAAAGCAGCTAATAGGACACTCAGGAAGTAAAGAATTTAACAACTTGCCTCTCAATATATGTCCTAACACTTTTATATTTAAAATATTGCTTAAAGATTTTTTGCAAAGAAATTTAACAGAATTTTTATAAATATTAATGCTTTTGATATTTATACATATACATACATATAAAATAAAATATCAAATTGTATTTAATTATCATGCTATCTCTCTTTTAATATTATATGTTAAATATTCGAAAATTTTTTATTATTTTTTATTTAATGTTTATTTTTATTTTTTTATTATTTACTTTGCCAAGTAGCCTCTTTCATGCATTATTGGCGCTGAGGCACTGAACTGGATTTTAATAATCTTTTATAATAATAAAATAAAAAAAAGAATTCAATCTTCCTCAACTCAAAAACAGACTAAGAGAAATCACGAAACGGCTAAGAGAGCTTCTAGAATCCCGAGGAATTGCATCACTGCAGAAATACTTGGAAAACCTTGACGCTTGCCCACAAACCTATTATCCAATAGGGCGTGCAACAAGAAGCCTTAAAAGACCAGTCATACGCAAGCCTCCATTGCGTACTTCGTGCGGAGGTTGGGCAAGGAATGTTATCGAAAAAGGCAATTTATTTGTAAATCATTTAAAGAACGTATTTATGAAGAAAATATCTTCTAATTTAGTTGAGTTTCCACCTGTAGATTTGAAGCAGCAATACCCCTTAGATTTAACTTACAAGATGTTGAAAAGGCAATTTCTAGTTTTAACCCCAAGAAGGCGTATGGTTTCGACAAAAAAGTAACAAGATGATAATAGAACTTCCCCAAGGAGTAGTTACAATAATTATATTTATTTTAAATTCCAATCTATGCCTTGAAAATATCACACAAAGGTGGTAGATTAATAAGTCTGTTATCAAATATGTCAAAACTATTTGAGAAAATATTAAACACTAAGCTGAACCCAACTGAAAAAAGATGGATTCCGAACCACCAATTCTGTTTTAGAAGACAGCATAGCACTATTGAACAAACACACAGATTAGGAAATATAGTCAAAAAGGGCTTCGAGAAAAGAAAATATTATTCTGCGCTTTTCTAGACGTTTCTCAAGCGTTCGATAAGGCCTAGTTTACAAGTTAAAGCAAAACCTGTCCACTATTTTTTATAAGCTATTAAAAAGTTACTTAACTGATCATAAGTTTATACTTAAAGAAGGATATTTTTTAATCTCGCCTCAACCAATTAAAGCTGGAGTTCTCCAAGGTAGTATATTGAGACCCCCCAAGGAAGTAGATTGGGACCCGTATTTCTCGATATGCCAACTAGCAAACGAGTACACATATCAACATTTGCTGACGACACTGCTTCTCTAAGCATTTATGAAAGCCCCCCAACTAGCATCTCAATACTTACAGGACCATATATTTAAATAAATTAGTCAAGTGCGAGTTAGACTCACACACGTAGGGTTCCGTACTATGTTCAGTATAATTTAAAAATTCCAGTTGTTTATGTCTTATGGGACACCATTAAATTTTAAAATTAAAGTAATATTGGCGAAAATTGCATCATAATTAGCACACCCTTTAAATTTTAATATCTAATTGATTTTATAGATAGCGGCCATGGTAATACACTTTCTATTAAAATATTAGGAGCCTATTGCGGTTAAAAAAATAAGGTAATATTCGTGAAAAACACGTTACTAATGGACACACTTCAATTTTAAGTATTTGTTATAGCGCCCGAAGTAACACATCTACTGTAAACATTTCACGGTTTATAAAATCATGTCACTGTCGGAACACCCTTTAATATTATTATTCATTATAGTGGCCATGGCAACTTCCTTTCTATAAATATATTAAGAGTCTACTTATTGCGATTAAAAATAACTCACTATAAGTGAAAAACATGTCACTGTCGGAACACCCTTTAATTTTTTTAATTGTTATATCGGCCGTGGCAACACATCTTCTGTACAAAATTTCAAAAGTCTACCTGTTACGGTTCAAGGCTTTATACATTCAAATCACGTCACTGGCGGAAAACCCTTTAATTTTTATTATTTGTTATAGTGGACATAGTTATACACCTCCTGTAAAAATTTCAAGATTCCACCTATACATTCAAAACTTACGATATATACATGCAAATCACGTCACTATTGGAACACCCTTTAATATTTAAGGTCAATTTTGTATACTTGTTTATAAAACAAACATAGTTTTAATTACAGTCTGCAAATTGTAAGTGGTTTCCTCTTACAGCTCAAAAAAAAACGTAAATAACACGTCACTTTTGGAACACCCTACGTTTTAGTATTTTTTGCTATTGTGAACGCAGTTATACACTTTTGCTAAAATTTTCAAGAGTCTACCTATTATGGTTCAAAACTTAGGTCTTACACATAAAAAGCACACCACTATCGGAACACCCTTTAATTTTTAGGTTTATTTTTTTAGACTTGTTTATAAAGCGAACTAAATTTTAATTACTGTTTGTAAGAAATAAACACATATTCGTGAATAACACCTCTCTATCGGAACACCCTATAAGTTTTAGTATTTGCAAGTTTAGCGGTCACAGTTATATACTTTCTGTGAAAATTTCAATCGCCTACCTATTACGGTTCAAAACTTAGGCCTGATACATGCAAATCACACTACTATCGGAACACCCTTTAATTTTTCGGTTTATTTTTTATACTTGTTTATATAGCGAACTAAGTTTTAATTACTGTTACATATTTTTAGTGTATTCCTCCTACAGCTCAAGAAATAAACACATATTTGTGAATAACACCTCTCTATCGCAACACCCTATAAATTTTAATATTTGTGGCTATAGCGGCCAAAATTATACACCTTCTGTAAAAATTTCAAGATTCTACCTATTATGATTCAAAACTTAGGCCTTATAAGTCAAAATAACACCACTATCGGAACACCCTTTAATTTTTAGGTTTATTTTTTAGACTTGTATATCAGGCGAACAATGTTTTTATTACAGTTTGTAAATTTTTAGTGTATGCCTCCTACAGTTCAAGAAATAAACACATATTCGTGAATAACACCTCTCTATCGGAACACCCTATAAGTTTTAATTTTTGCTGTTATAGCGGCCATCGCTATACACCTTCTGTGAAAATTTCAAGAGTCTACCTGTTATGGTTCAAAACTTATGCCTTATACATGCATTTCACACCGGAAATTAATTTTAAAATTAAAGTCATATTTACGAAAATTACATCACTATTGGAACACCCTTTAAATTTTAGTAATTGTTGTCATAGCGGCCATGTTAGTACACTTTCTATAAAAATATCAGGAATTGATGGACCACCCTTTAGTCATTAGTAAATGCTGTAGCGTTAAACATGAAAATCACGTCACTATCGGAACACCCTTTAATTTTTAGGTTTATTTTTTTATACTTGTTTATATAGCGAACTAAGTGTTTATTACTGTTTCTAAATCTTTAGTCTATGCCTCCTACAATTCAAGAAATAAACACATATTCGTGAATAACACCTCTCTATCGGAACACCATATAAATTTTAGTATTTGTTACTATAGCGACAACAGCTATACATCATCTGTGAAAATTTCAAGAATCTACCTTTTACGGTTCCAGAGATAAAAGGCGCTTACAGACGGACAGACATTATAGCGAAAACAATAGGGTTACGTTTTTACCCTTTGGGTACGGAACCCTAAAAAAGAATATAAACTAGTAGAAACAAATGCTCATTTCACAAGCTCCGTTGTATCGTTTAAAGTTTATTAAAATACACTTTAACTCAAACAGCTTGTGAGCAGGCTTTGAAATTGTATGATTGTATCGTTTTTTACTCGAAATATAATTTTTCCTCTCAAATGTGGTAGATCTTTTTGGGATTTTTAGAATGGTAGGCTATAGCTAATTTTGGTAAGATTGAGAAAATATATTACTTTTGAAATAGGTTTTATTGTACAACATGAAGAAAATAGATTAGCGCACAAAAACAAAAATTTAACCGAGTTCGCTGGAGGAGATATATGTATATTTCTTCAGTTAGTTCTAAGTCAGATAAATAATCTCACCAAAAATTCCAGTCAGAAAGTTAATGTTGACATTATTTCTATTCAAAAATAAATTCTATTTTTTAACCAATTTGAATAATTTTTTAAAAAATAATTTGGTCATCAGTAACAACGCTGATTTTAATTGAAAAATTGAAAATTGCCACATAGATGTCTTTTGGCTTAAAATCCGAAATATGCATTGATAAAAATTTTAATTCGAAGAAATTTTTTAATGAAGTTAAAAATCTTAAATCTTGTATTGTATTAACTAACCAAAATTACTATAAATTCGATTTTATGTGTGAAGATGGCAAACTTTTACTAATAATTACGTCTTCCATAGTATTTTCTACAGAAAGTTTGACTGTATTGTTCCTAGTTTAAATATTTTGTAACCTTTACAATTTTGTTTCCCATTTTTTATAATAAAATCATACTTTTACTAATTGCATGTGTATGCATTCAGATAGCTTACAAATTTGTTGTAAAGGATTATAGTAGATTAGATTATAGATTATGTTCAGAATAATAAAATGAAATTGAATCATGCATGGGAAGTAGTATGTACAAATATAGTACAAAATAGTTTTTACACAATTTGTAATTTTAATATAGATTGAATAAATTTGAGGTATAAAAGCACTATAAATATATAATATTAAATATAAAATAAAATAAAGAAACAATGAATTGAACAAATATGTTACTCGTTTTTGCTTTGAAAGTAATCCCACCAAATTTTATCCCCGTCTCCATTAGACATCAACATGTATTTACAATTTTTTTTTCATAATTTATTTATTGTATCGTCAATATTTTTGAACTAACAGTAATTACTCATATCTTAAGTCTAAAATCAAAAAATATACTTTTTAAGTCCAGCCAGTGCTAGACAAAAATAATGTTTGTTTCACGGATTTTGCAATCATTTGCGGGTCATCCCTCTAATGTACGGCCAAGAAAAGCAGTATCTCTTCTTTTTAGTCGAATGTAACCAGGTTCATTCAGCACGTTACACGCTAAAGGGTTTAGATGTGACTGCATTTTTCGCTATTTATATTTGACTGAAGGCATGTTTAGGTCTTTGTGGATGTTCGAATTTTTTATATCCAGGGAGCAGATGTAATCATACATAGTATCTTATTTTGGCGCCTTTGAATTTTTTCTACATTGCTAGCTGAGGCAGTGCCCCATAATTGAATCCCATAACACCAAATTGGTTTGAGGATCGACTTGTACAGTAGAAGTTTGCAATCATAATGTATGTATGCTGATGACGTTCAGTTGTACTTTGGCTATTTTAAGGATTCACTTCTCACGGGAATTAATAATTTAAATATTGATTTGGAGCGTGTGTTTGCCTGGGCCACGGCTAATGTCTTAAAACTCAATCCGAAAAAATCCAAGTGCTTGGGGATAAGCAAAACGAATGTAAGAATTGAGGAGGAGATAAATTTATATATTGTAGACTCTAGAATTGACATTTTTGACAAGGCAAATAATTTGGGAGTAACCTTTAACTGGGGATTAACTTGGTCAGATCATATTAATAAGGCCTGTGGTAGGATTTATAGTGTGTTGGGTGGACTATGGGCCACGCAATACTTTATACCACCAAAAATTAAAAACTTATGTCTTTGTTATTAAAAAATTTTACAGTGTATCGCCGTATTTACGCCGTGTACTTAATCTGTATTTAACTACCTTTTTGAAGAAATATAAACTTCCTTCACAAAATATTAACGTCCAGAGAACCGTCGTACCTTTTTGAACGCTTGTAATTCGCAAGATCCCGAAGAGGAAGATACATAATTCAGTTTCGTCACCGAGATCTTGGAATCAACTTCCAACTAATTTACAAACCACTAGCAATGCAATAAAATTTAGAAAACTACTCGTTGAACACTTTAATAATTAACTTTTCTACAAATATACTATGGCTCATTATTATAACTTGCCTTTAGCTAAAGTTAAGATTTTGTTGGAGCGATAAATAGTTTTTCGTTATTAAAAGTAAGCAAAAAACTATTTTTAACTATCACGTACTATAAGGACAAGTTATAGCAATGAGCATTATCCTCATTATTAATAAGGTTTTGGTATGCGCCAATGTAGTTGTCTCATTTTCAAAGACAATGTTTGATGAAAACGTTGATTTTCTTTTACTGGAATGTAATTATTATACCAAAAAATTGTAAAGTTTATTTACTTACATATATACTTACATATTTTATTTCAATATCAAATTCTTCTTTGGTACAGCAAAACAAAAACACAAAACAAAAAAACTAAAATTAAATTTTAAAAGTGGAAAAAGAAATAAAGAAATTACAATAATTATATTTCCTAGGTTACATAGCGTAGATTTTTCACCATAGTTGCAGTATGATTGCTAAATGCTGATAATGCTTCTTAATATATTGCAATAAAAAAATTGAACTATTCAACATGGATAAAAAACATAAAATTTTGTTAATTTGTAAAAAGATTTAGTTTTTATTCATTTTATTTTTTTTTCGCAAAATGGAATTCTCTCATTTTCAAAAGCAACGGCTCTATTAAGTGATTTGCAGCAGTTTCGATACCCACAATACCTCAATAGCATTTTTTTGTCCTACAGTCCAAAGTTGTTAATTAGGTAATACTACAGTTTACACAGTTACCGTCTTAAAAAAGATTTGAAAAATAATGCAATAGAGTAAAGTAAAATTTTAATTTAATTCAGTCTTTCCTAGTACCGATAATATAGATAAGCACATCTTGCCTTTCATCACTATACATTTATGAAATTGTGTTCTCAACTTCTATTAAAATTGAGTCATTCGTATAAAAATGTCCCTTATACCCTCCTGGCCCTATTTTTGAAAACAGACATATCCCAATGGAACCACAAAAAATAAAGATCTGTCTATGTTTTAAATATCATTAAATTCGATTTGGCCGTGATTGACGTAAATATAATCAAACTTGCAAATAGATATATAATGTACTATGTATCCACATTATATTACATAACTTTAATATTATTATCACCTATGAGTTATCGATATAAATCTTCGAACATTAAGTTACTAACAAAAGTTAGAATAAAGATATTGGTTAATTTTAAACTCCTTAAATTCATGATAAAAATGTATGAGCGGAATTTTTGAAAATAAAAGTGAACATCACTGAAAACAGCTGTTGTCATATAGTTTTACACATCAAAAAGAGCGTTCTTTAAATAAAAAACTGACACATGTCATTGCACATAGGTAAATTACATATGTTATGTTTCAAGAGGTTTACACTATATGTATAGTTTTACATATGGAAAATTTGACATTCCATATGACTTGTACACTCAATCTAAACACACCTTTAGATGAGCTTGATCATGCAACTGTTTTTTACTTACTATCGAACTGCTTCACTAACACTTACAAAACGCTAATAATCCGATTGCGTACTTTCTAGAAGTATTAAATATATTTTATAAACCTGAGTCAGTTTTTGGCCATTAAGCCACATAAAGGAAGAAATAAAATTATTCACATCTATACATATAATAAAATCTATACATATTAAAAAAGTAACTTATTTTCGGTATGTCTGAGATCGCTTCACGTAATAACAACTGAATGGATTTTAACAAGATTTTTTGATTTTTGTGTATTCTGACTCAAATATAAGATACATACTTTTTTCCG
This sequence comes from Phasia obesa, assembly GCA_949628195.1. Lineage (NCBI taxonomy): Eukaryota > Metazoa > Arthropoda > Insecta > Diptera > Tachinidae > Phasia > Phasia obesa. The sequence continues at coordinate 6,395,078 of OX451220.1, forward strand.
CATAAATATTTTATATTTTAAGTGGATAAAAAGCAGTGAAAGTACGTAATTTTACCGATATGCATACTTCTTGGCCCCTTTTATTTTTGTACTTTGCGTTGACGGAGACGTACTGATTGTGACAACACTCATTAGAAAACCTCTATTTCAACTTTCTTGTACGTTGAAAAAGACGACGCATAATGTATGACGGATTCTATGTGTCCCTGCCATAACGCTGGTGTATATAAAGTTGGTATGATGGTACAATTTGAAACTGAAAAGTACAATGGTACCCCAATGCCTCATTTGGTACAACTTATATCAATTTAAGATATAAGTACAACTTATATCAATTTAAGATATAAGTTGTACCAAATTTGAACTTAGTGTTACAGGTAGCCTGGAAGTAGCTGTGTCTGCACAATAGTTCCTTTTTGTTAACTGTCTGGGGTATAGTTGGAATAGTTAAGTTAAATGAGAGTATCTTTTAAATTAGAGGTGTTACCATCATTTAAAATGGTTTGTTCGAAAAAATATAAACTATTTACTACAACAAATTGAAACTCTTGATAAGAAGCAAGACAATTTTTTCAGTTTTTACCTTTTTGTTAATATCATTGCCAAGATGTCATTGCTTTTATTACGAGTTGAAAAAGAATCTAGTCCAAGCCAGATCTCCCCTATTTTGACAAGTAGCCTCGTTCAGCCTTCTTATTTTATTCACGAGTCGCTGATGATTCCCTATTTCCTGCTTATTGGCTGAGAGTGAGATAGACCCCGTGTCCTTGCCCATATGATTAATGGATCTAAGACATTCCTGGACTATATAGATTTTTTTTAGTAATATCTTTTTTGCATTGTTATTAAATTTAGAGAAAATACTGAAAAGTTAATTTTTGTATTTAATATAGATTATTAAATATATGCATTTAATGTAAAATGATTATTTTAAAATTTTGGAAAAATAAACTTATGTATGTTGAATTAGAGCGATGATATTTCTTTAAATGATTTTTGTAACTATTTATTCTTTACTAGTAAAAAAGTTTCGTGATAATAAAAACAATTCTAAATTTAATAATAAAGATGTTTTTTGCTTATATTAAAATATTTACATAACATATAAATTGTACTTAGTACAATTTAGTACAAAAAGTACAATTTTAGAAGCATGTTCGTACAATTTTAAAAATTCAATTACCATCCCTGAGCTGTAACGTTTCTTAATTCGCATTAATTCATCACACACCCATACACTTTCGTAAAAATATGTATCAGAGAGAATAGTGTGAGCATTATAAACATGTTGAATATAACAGCCAGGGATGGTAAACGAAATTTTCAAATTGTACCAAGCGGCTTTTTAAATTGTACCTTTTGTATTGAAATTGTACCAAACAAATTTTGGTTGTGAATTTAAATTTGTGTTTTTATCGGATGGCGAGTCGTTCGACAATCACACTATTGTGTGCAAATATACGGTAACAGTACCAGTAGCTACTTAACTAACATAATTAGGCTTAGCAGGCTAGTGTTAAACTTAGGTTAGCACCAGCATTCTGAAGTCTTCTGAGATCGTAATGAAATGAAAACAAAATAAAAAAGCTCTTTCATTTTCCAACGTTTTTTGGGATATCGGTCCCTCTAAACTGTCGAAACAAGGGTTGGATAATTAAAAATATATTCTGCGTCTGACAGATAAATAAATTTATTGTAACTGGTTCTAGAAAATGTTTTTGGAGTAAAATATATTTTAGTGTTTTGCACGCTTACCTACATATATGCACATATTTTCGATAGATTCGTCATTATTTTCATTTCTTTCACTTTATTGACTATGTATTCATGTACTTTTTAAGGAGAATTTTCCTATTTTCTCTACAGGCAAAATAAAATAAACTGCCATAGGACTTACATATTTCTAGGCTACATAGAATCCTGCCCTTAAGTTATTTATTTGAAAGTTGAAGGATTTGTGTAATTACAAATGAGACAACGTTTTTAAACTTGACATTCCAAACCATCTAAATCATAAAGCTAGGAAAGGTTTTAACTTGTACCAAGTAAGCCATTATTCTACCACTGTACTTTTCAGGTTTGAAATGTACAAAAAAAGTAAAATTGTACCAACTTTACCAACCCTGATAACAGCCTGTTTCACAGAGACTCAACACATTTTTCGTTTTTTTTTTTCAAACCCAAAAATTGCAATGTTGCTAACGGGTTTTTGTTAAAATCAAAATTGTGTCAACAAATGAGTGAAATATAAAGATTATTTGGACTATTTAAAATAAACCAATATACATACATACATACATACATACATACATACATACATACATACATACATACATACATACATACATACATACATACATACATACATACGTGCATACATACTCTGAGCGTCAAATGAAAGTAAACACCACATGTTATTTGAAAAAATATGTAATATATGTACATATTTAAATAAACAATGATATACTATAAGAACCAATATTGGATAATTCTTTAGTAATAGCATTGAAATTAAATGCATTAAAACAAGAAACTAAAACAAAGGCATATGTATGTACATACATACATATGTATAAGAAAAAATCACTTTTAATTTACATACATATGTACATATGTTATACTAATTTAACGCGTCAAATTAAAGTAAACAGTCTTATCTGCTTAAAGAAGATGGGCTGAAAATGCAAAAATTGCGGAAACTTTTATTATATTTTTTCAAGTATAACGGTAAAGTACCGTTGCAAATAGTCTTCACTTTTAAAGTGCAAATAAAATAACAAAATAATTGTTATATGTACAGTGGCTCACAGTCAAAGTGAGCCAGCATTTTTTTACTAATGTTTTTTGAAATAATTTTTAAAATACCATCTTCCCATCATTTATTTCTTATTCAATTTGTTAATCCATAAGTGCAGCTCTATTTAATTGCATTTTTCCCCCCATTTTTCGATATTAAAGATAAAAGCAACGAAAAAACCAAAATATGTTGTTAACTTCACGCCACACTCAAAATGAGCCACTGTATTTTGTTCTTAGTAAAATAACGGTAAATATTATTTTAATAAAATTTTTTTGCGTCGATCTTATTTTTAATGCATCATTTGAGTACAAAAAATCAAACAGTGAAGATGGGACGACAACCCAGTGTTGAAATTAGAGAAAGAGTAATTGAGCTATACAAAGAAGGCAAATCTCAAAGAGATATTGCTAATTTTGTGAATAAGAGCCGTGGAACTGTGCAACATATTATTCACCGTTTTACGAGAGAAGGTAGAATAGAAAACAAAGTGAAAAAAAGTACCAGAAAAGCATTTTCAGAAAGAAATGAAACTTTTATAGTAAGAGAAATTAAAAAAAATCCTCGGCTCAGCGCTCCAAAACTGACAGAAATGGTCAAAACTCAGTTGGATATCCAAGTTCACCCTGAAACAGTAAGAAGAGTTTTAAGAAAACACGGTTATAATGGCAGAGTAGCAAGAAAGAAGCCATTTATCAGCAAAACAAACCGTAAAAAACGCCTAGAGTTTGCTCGTCAGTATATTAAAAAAGATATGAGTTTTTGGCAAAGGGTATGCGGTTATAAATTAGTGCACATATCTAATAAAAATGCTTGGTTAGGTTCTATTTACAGACGAAAGTAAATTTAACTTATTTGGCTCAGACGGAAAGCAGTTGGTATGGCGACAGAAGAACTCAGAGCTTCAAGAGAAAAACCTTATCCCAAGTATGAAGCATGGAGGTGGCTCCGTTATGGTTTGGGGGTGCATGGCAGGAAGTGGCACCGGAAATTTGCAACACATTTCGGGAATCATGAATAAATTTGTATATCTAGACATTTTAAAGCAAAATGTCAAGCCAAGTGTTGAGAAATTGGGGATCGAAGACAACTTTTATTTTTACCAAGACAACGATCCCAAACATAAGTCGTATATTGCGAGAGAATGGTTACTTTATAATTGCCCACATGTTCTTGAAGTTCCACCACAATCTCCTGATTTAAATATTATTGAAAATTTATGGGCACTTCTGGACCAAAATATACGAAAACATGCCATTTCGTCACAAAAAGACCTCATCGAGGCTCTTCAATCAGAGTGGAGCGCAATTCCTGCCGTATACACCCAAAACTTACTGGAATCGATTCCTAAGCGTCTGCAGGCTGTTATTTCAGCGAAAGGCGGTCCAACAAAATATTAATATTAAATATTAAAGACATTTACCCTTAGTGGCTCACTTTTAGTGTGATGTACATTTCCTTATCTTTTAAGTTTTTGTTGTTTTTTTATATTACTTATATACCTATCTGAAATAAATGTTACGTTTTTAAAGTTTAGTAATTAACTAATAAAAGTCCTTAATATTTTTTCCAATCATATTTTCTTTATAACATATATTAATAATTTCTTTCGAAAATGTATGCTGGCTCACTTTGACTGTGAGCCACTGTATATAAAATAGTCAAAAATATACAATGGTAAAGCTAATATCAATTGACGCTCGTAAAATCATAATAGATTTGCATAAAAAGAGAAAATCACTTCGTGAAAAAGGTAGTATTATTGGAATCAACCATTATACTATAAAAAATTATATACATATGTTTATACAGTATTTTAAATAACAAAATGCTTTTTTATGATTAGCAATAAACAAAAACTTAATATGTATAAGGTTTTTACAAAACTTTATAGTAAATATTTAAATATTTTTTTATTGCCAATTAAAAATAGTAAGATAGGTAGTTTGAACCAGCACAACTCAGTAATTTCTGAACCGATTTTGAAAATATCTTCTTTACTAGAAAGTTAATGCTTACAGATTAAAAAAAGTACACAATTTTAAAAATTAAAGGCTGCCCCATACAACATACATACATACATACATACATACATACATGTTTTTTTCATGTATTATGAACCGTAAAGAGCACCAACTTAAAATTTTAAAACGTGCGTATCTCTATAGCTCCTAATAAGAAAAATTAATAAAAAACTGAACTTAACAATTAATGGGTGTCCCCATAGGTTAAGTTATTTGGCAATAACTTTTGCACCGTTATAGGCAAACACTTATAAATAGGATAGAATGTCCATTACTATGTCCGTTGCAATAACAAGTAAAATATTTCAAATTAATAATTGAAGGGTGTCCCAATAATTGATGTATGTATATGGCCAAATTTTTGAACCGGTATAGACAGTCGGTTGAAATGTACAAAAAAACTGCATTGCTTAGTTCGCCACAACAAGTACACAATTTTAATTTAACAGTTGATGTATATGGCCAAACTTTTGAACAGTTACAGACAAATATATGAAATTTACGAAGCACCTATATTGCTAAGTCCTACATAACAACAATTGATGTAATTTGGCCTATATGGCAGTATCTTTGGAACCGTTATAAACAATAACTTAAAAGTTAGACTATATACATACATATATTTAAAATATAAATTAAAGGGTGATGTAATTTGACCTATATGGCCCTATCTTTTGAACTATTATATACACATGGTTGAAATTTACACAGAACGCTATAACAGTAAGTAAAAGTTGGAAACTAAAGGGTGTCCCTATTAATGATATTTAATCTATATGAGCTTATCTTTTAAAACTTTTGATATGCTCAGTAACAGGTAAAAAATAGTATACTAATACGAGAAGTATACTGGCAACTGTCTCTTTCTAGTTCTCTACTCTATGAATGTATGCAGTATGTATGCACTTTTTCCATATTTGTGTATGTAAATAGTTCTTTTTGGTACAAATTTTAATTTATCCATATTACAATTTTTGACCTGCTATAAGGGTTAGTTCATTTAATTTGGGCAGCTACAAATATTGTGCCGATCATATAATACTCCGTACTTGTGCAGGAGTGTACACACCACAAGAATAGAGAAGGTCAGTAAAATATAACGCAATTTGTTTTGATTTTTTTAATTTGACTAGCTACAAATGTTGTGCCATAAAATTAACTTATCGATGTGAAGTGTCAACTATTCCATTGTAGAATATTTACAGTGGCACAGAAAACTTTACATACCCCTGAATATTTTTCAATTCTGGAAAGCCCGAGGGACATTTATAAATGATATTTATAATAAACGATAACATTATAGGAATAAATAATAAAAACAACGAAAATCCTATTTTTCGGCACAGCAAAGTCTTAGATATGCTAATATTATCAATCATGCAAAATAAATAGGGCAACAACATTATGTCAGCACTTAATAAATTCATAGTTACTATTTTAATCTTATTTTGTATAAATATTTTTTTTAAAACAGTTAATAAGATTAATAAAACTAGAGTTAGCCCTGTGGTCGAAATTTATTTTTGTAATCTTTTTAGGTATATATTTTACATAAGTGCACATTCATGTTGCATATTTTTCATACTCATATTATTCAAATTTAGTTATTAATACATACATATTTTCTTTGGATTTTGATTTGCGTTTTGGTTTACAAAATTACAATTATTAATAAATTAATAAGTTTTTACGGAGTTGCCAAGCCAAATTTAATTTAGTTAATTTTGAGTTTTTTGTTGTATTTTTTTTTTAGCAAATTAAGAGAGAAAGAGAGATCATGGCTTTATGATTGGCTAATATTCTTAACTGTTTTTAACTATCTTAGACTCAAAAATGTAGAAGAAAAAATACATTCTGCACTGCTCCTATTGACAATATATCAAACAAAAAAAAAAAAAAAAACCAAGCGAATACGTTGGGTTTAAGTCAGTTAAAATGGTTCTTAAGTTTTCACTTGCCTATTTATATATAGATATGTGAAAAAAGAAAAAAATATGTTTGGAGTTACGGAAGATTATTGTTAAGTATCACGAAGGTTGAAAATCACTTCGGGAAAGTGGTGAGTTAGTTGTATGTTCCAAGGCAATTGTACAAACTATAATTAACAAGTAAAAGTGCTATATTCGGCCGTGCCGAATCTTCTATACCCTTCACCACGGTGATTTTATTTATACAGACATGTACAGCATTATCCATATTGTAAAGAAATAGAAGACAAATGAAAACAAATTCCGTTTGCTTCAATTGTCGCCGTATTGTCAGCTACTTAATGATATTGAAGCCGACAGCTACATCGTAAACTCTGACATTGTTGTAAAAATACTTATTTTGCTTTTATAAAATTAAAAAACTTTTTCAAAAACTTTTAAATATTTCCTCCAATACTTTTTGTTTGTATATGAATTTGTAATTTACAATTTTGTGACATTTTCTTTTGTTGAATAAAATACAAATTAGCCTAAGTTGACGACAGCCACAACGGTGGTCGTGTAGCCATGTAGCTTTGCTGGCTTCAAAAGAATCGTTTACCTATAAACGTGTGTATTTTATTTTTGACAGTTTGTAGTCGGTATCCTGATGATGTCTATGTGTTTAATGCACCTAGGTTTTAAAACAGAGATATCATCTATTTAAAAATCAAACGCATTTAAAATAAAAATCAAACGCATTTAAAACAAGTAAAAGTGCTATATTCGGCCGTGCCGAATCTTCTATACCCTTCACCACGGTGATTTTATTTATACAGACATGTACAGCATTATCCATATTGTTGACTCTTTACTTAAATAAATTCGTATGAGAAAAAATCATTATTCATAAGTTAAAAAAATAGAAGACAAATGAAAACAAATTCCGTTTGCTACAATTGTCGCCGTGCTGTCAGCTACTTAAAGATATTGAAGACGACAGCTACATCGTAAACTCTGACATTGTTGTAGAAATACTTATTTTGATTTTATAAAATTAAATAACTTTTTCAAAAAATTATAAATATTTCCTCCAAAACTTTTTGTTTATATATAAATTTGCAATTTACAATTTTGTGACATTTTTTTTGTTGAATAAAATAGAAATTAGCCTAAGTTGACGACAGCCACAACGTTTCATTCTTGACAGTTTGTAGTCGGTATTCTGATAATGTCTATGTGTTTAATGCACCTAGGTTTTAAAACAGAGATATCATATATTAAAAAATCAAACGCATTTAAAAAAATATGTTACTCTATATACACACATACATACATATGTATATTCTTAATATTAAATATATGTTATGTTACAGTCATGATTTTCATTTTCAAAGAAATATTGAAATTTTTGTTTTAATTTTTCGAAAATTGTGTGTAAAAATTTTTTGTAAAAATATTTTTTTAAAAATTTTTTGTAAAATTTTATTCGAAAATTTTTTGGAAAATTTTTTAAAAAAAATTTTTTTCGAATATTTTTCTGTAAAATATCTTTTTGAAAATGCTTTGTAAATTTTTTTGTAAATATTTTTGAAAAAAAATTTTAAAATTTTTTTTAAAAAATTTTTAAAAAATTTTTTTTTTAAAAATTCGATTGAAATTTTTTTGTTAAATTTTGGACCTTTCTCCAATCTATATTGAGTTAGAATGGTCAGACTAAAGCAAAAAAAAATCCTTAAAAAAAAAATTTCCTCATATTGACACATGGGGGTCCTTTTAACTGCTCCTATTTATCAGTGGGTACCCTGTGGGTCCATTGGCTACCTCTATGTGTATTGCTTTCTATTAAGGTCACTAATACAAATCAAAGCAGAAAAATCCTACCAATCTAAAAACAAACAAAAATCGCCCCTCGCAGGGGGTTATTGATCCCCCGAGATCTGTATGCACTCCTTGCGATCTACCTGTCGCAGTCTAATATTTATTTGAGAAAAAAAGGCAAAACAGAAACATTAAAGCTGAAAAAAATTAAAAAAAAACCTGAAAAAACGTGAAAAAAATATAGGTGGGCGTGGTTTTTGGCCCGCAGCCTCCAAAGGAATGATCCGATGTTGCTGAATTGCAATACCAAAATTTTCGAAACTATGCCTGACAGATTGGTGTGCTTAAATTTTTTGTATCTCTTCTGGTGCCTTGGTAAATGACATTACCACACTAACACGGACAGACGGACAGACGGACAGACGGATAGACGGACAGACGGACATCGCTTAATCAACTTCTCTATGTATAAGGATCCAGAATATATATACTTTATGGGGTCGGAAATGAATATTGTAGAAATTACACACGGAATGACAAACTTATATATACCCTTTCCACCTGTGGTGAAGGGTATAAAAATATGTTACTCTATATCATACATACATATGTATATTCTTAATATTAAAAATATGTTATGTTACACTCATAATATTAATTTTCAGAGAAATATTGAAATTTTTGTTTTAATATTTCGAAAATTGAGTCTAAAAATTTTTTGTAAAAATATTTTTTTAAAAATTTTTTGTGAAATTTTTTAAAAAAAAATTTTTTTTCGAATATTTTTCTGTAAAATATCTTTTTGTTTTGAAAATGCTTTGTAAATATTTTTGAAAAAAAATTTTAAAATTTTTTTTAAAAAAATTTTTTTAAAATTTTTTTTTCAAAAATTTGATTGAAATTTTTTTGTTAAATTTAGGACCTATCTGCAGTCTATATTGAGTTAGAATGGTCAGACTAAAGCAAAAAAAAATCCTTACAAAAAAAATTTCTTCATATTGACACATGGGGGGTCCTTTTAACTGCTCCTATTTATCAGTGGGTACCCTGTGGGTCCATTGGCTACCTCTATGCGTATTGCTTTCTATTAAGGTCTCTAATACAAATCAAAGCAGAAAAACCCTACCAATCTAAAAACAAACAAACATCGCCCCTCGCAGGGGGTTATTGATCCCCCGAGATCTGTATGCACTCCTTGCGATCTACCTGTCGCAGTCTAATATTTATTTGAGAAAAAAAGGCAAAACAGAATCATTAAAGCTGAAAAAAATTCAAAAAAAAAACCTGAATAAACGTGAAAAAAATATAGGTGGGCGTGGTTTTTGGCCCGTAGCCTCCAAAGGAATGATCCGATGTTGCTGAATTGCAATACCAAAATTTTCGAAACTATGCCTGACAGATTGGTGTGCTTAAATTTTTTGTATCTCTTCTGGTGCCTTGGCAAATGACATTACCACACTAACACGGACAGACGGACGGACGGACAGACGGACATTGCTTAATCAACTTCTCTATGTATAAGGATCCAGAATATATATACTTTATGGGGTCGGAAATGAATATTGTAGAAATTACAAACGGAATGACAAACTTATATATACCCTTTCCACCTGTGGTGAAGGGTATAAAAACTGTAAAGAAATAAGATGCTTTGATAGTAAGGTAAGGAGTGGACGTCCACCTAAAGTAACTAATCGCATAAAACGCCAAAATCTTGGAAATATAAACCAAAATCGAAGAAACCCTGCAGCGGAAATCACAAAATACCTAGAATTAAATAATATCATGTCAATTCACCCAGAAAAAGTTCAAAGCGTATTAAGAATTTATGGATCTCATAGTCGTGTGCGTAGGAAGAAGCCATACATTAGCGATATTAATAAAACAAAACGCATAGTATTTGCAAAAGCTCACGTTAACAAATATTACCCTTTCTGGGCTAATGTTATGTTAAGCGACGTCAGCAAATTCGGTTCTAACAGGAGATAGAGAGTTTGGCTTAAAAAAATGATGAACTATTGCCTATATAATTTACTTTCAGTTACTATAACATTAACTTCCAACTGTGATACAGCTGTTGGTGTGGGCAAGTTTGTTTTGATTGGGATCACGATTTGTTAAATTAAATCTTCTTAAATAAACTAATAAACAAATTGAAACTGGCTGGGTTTTTCAGCAAAACAGCTACACCAAGCACAATGCGGGCATTGTAAAAGAATATCCTATATATGATGTACCTCACCAACTACATTATTTACCTCAGTCGCCCGATTTAAATCCCATTTAGCACTTATGGGAAGAACTAGATCGCAGAATTAAATAAATAACAAAAAAACAAGCATAATCTAAAGAATTCACTAACTAAAGAATGAAATCACATTTTAGGAGAGGTTATGGAAGTGTTCATGAAAAATAATCTGGAGGCGGTTTAATGCATATTTGTGTACCCACAAAATTTTAATTGGAACTTCGGAAATATTTAATATAGACATTAAATCATTTTTTATAAATAGTATGTAGACTTTTCTGTACATTAGAAATGATTACCTTGATTTTTTTATCCACTTTTATTAGCTGTTCTAATACCAGTTTATTTGGGTAAAAAGAAATTTCTACATCTTGTTTATATTTCTTAGAATTGAAATAAATAGCGGGCATGTAGAGTTTTCTGTGCCATTGTACATTATATGTGTTAATAGTTTTTATTTCTATCGACAGTCCCAACAACTGCATGCATTTTTTTAAGACAACACTACCTGCGAAGCTTCTTCCTTGTCTGCAGAAAACACTCACAGTCTTTAGAGGGAATCGAATTCGAAACCCCAACTAAGATAGACTAGTGCACAACCAATCTGTCTGTCGAGGCACTCCACTCTTCGCTAGATAAGGTTGTTTTTTCTTCCAAAATATATATTGAATCTACATACAATTTTTTTTAATCAAAATTTAATAAAACATAATTATAAAGATGTAGTAAAATACGAATTAATTTTTTTCTTTTATTAAGGTCTGTACTGAAAATCACACAAAAAATTTGAAATAACGTGATTTTAAACCGGTTAGGAAAGTATCTGTGATTTTAAATCACTTGCTTATTTTTGCGTATTCTGTGTTGTTAATTTTAACACAAACAGCTAGAATAAATAGTTTGCAGTGTTCTTTTATAATTTTTGTAGTAAAATTACGTAATTTATAAGAAAATATAAGGCAATTGCACTTTTTTAAAAACTCTTCTTTTGCAGTAATATTTTATACGAGTATTTAAAAAATTTTCTTTTTGTGATTTTCCACTTCTCTTTAACTGTCAGCAGATTAAATGTTTATAAAGTAAATCTAACCTTGCCAAATATAAAACTTGCAATGGCTCCGTAAATAACGCCTTAAAACGCCAATTTATCACACAGCTTTCATTTTAAACTTTCTGGAGTCCACAATGTTATCCTAGACCCTTTAGGTTGCTTTTGTTTTACGTATTATGTAAAATTTAATAAAAAACAATAAAAATCAAACAATAAAAATAAGTGATTTTAAAATTGTGATTTCACTTAAAAAACAAAAAATTATGTGATTTACAAAATAAAACCCGTGATTTTAAAACGGTTCGTGATTTAAATTACAAATTTTAATATTTTTTAGCATACTCGAAGCTTATGTAGTAAAACATGATAAGACTAGTAAGTGTAAGGTAATTTAAAACAGCTGAAGTATTTTAACTGTAAGTCCTTACTGGTGCTTATCAAATATTTCACTGATCTCTATTTTTATTTAAAACCTAGCTGTGCCCGCCACGTCGTAGGCATCTTGACAATATTTTGTTCGATTTTGCTTTGAAAGTAATCCTCGCCAAATTTTAGGACTCTTACTTTTACAGTGCCTCATTTATGGTTTATATATTTACTTCGTATAGAGGTATCCATCTCTGGGTTATCACTCAGGAACAAAGGCTTTATGTACATATATAAAACTCTAAAATTATTGTAGACTATTTTATTCCATTTTGCTTTGAAAGTAATCCAAACCAAATTTTAAGAATCTTACGTATTTACTTTATATAAAGATACCCAACCCTGGATAAAATTCTAACAATTATTGTAAAGCTATGTAAAAGACAGACAGGAAATGAGCTACTCAATGTTTTAAAACAGCGCCATCTGTTGCGAAACATTGCCTAAATTATACTGCTTTCAAAAATAAAAGATGCCTTAAAGTATGCAATACCTTTAAATCGGTAAAAAATCGGCGTACTTTTACTGCTTTTTCTTCACACTCTCTTGGAAATAAGATATTTTTGCGGGAAAAAGTAACCTATAGTGGAATCAGGACACTAAGGTACCTCATCACAAAATTTTGTTAAAATCCATCTGGTAGTTTTTAAGTGATGCATATATATAAATACAAAAAAGAAAGACAGACCACCGGGAAATGAGTAACTATATTTTTATATGTATAGATTTCTGTAAATAATGTTTAAAATATCCCGCTTCCAAAAATAAAAGGTGCTATCAAATTTGTAGTATCTTTACTAATTTTTCTATATTTTCTCTTGGAAATGAGATATGAACCGAGATACTAAGGTACCTTCTTACAAAATCTCATTAAAAGTCATCCAGTAGTTTTTACGTGATGCAAACAAAGACAGACAGACAGACAAAAATTCCATTTCAATTATTATCTGCATATTTAAAAAAAGTTTCATGTACCCATACAACAATATATGGGAGTTGTGAGTGGAAGAAACATACATACATACATACATACATACATACATACATACATACATACATACATACATACATACATACATACATACATACATACATACATACATACATACATATATAAATTCACATTTACAGTTGTCGGTTAATTTTTTCGAAACCCTATTTTTTACTACGTTTTCCTACGTCACTGGATGTAGCGTAATAATACATATGTATGTCATTTAAGATCTGTGCTGTTGGTTGATGACTAATATAAGCCAATCACATAACAAACATAAAAAACAAACCATTATTATGGTAAAAGAAGCAAAAACAAAAAAGCATTTATTGCCTGAATAACTTCGTTATAGCCAAGATTTGTTTTTTTGACGTTCACACGTAATACCTAAAAAGGCATTAGAGTGGTGATGTCAGATGTGCAGGCGGGATTATCCCATTTTTTAGTTGTAATTTAGTTGTCATTGTTAAAAAATGAGAAAAAGTCGTTTAGAACATTAAATACGTTTTTTAATTTAATTTGTTCGTTTAAATTTCGTATTAAAAAAGAAGTGGCAATACTTGTATTAAATTTAGTTTTTTATTTGAATCATTGTTTTTGTTTAATTGCAAAGTACATAGGATAAGACTAATAACCACCACAGCTTATCGTCACATATACACTCTTTTGTGGAAGCTTTTAATGACTATTTTGTATAAATGTGGAAGATTTTCGGTAATGCAACGTTGTATTGTCCCTTTTAATTTACGAGTGGTTATTAGCTTGCTGGTATAGACCTTTGACTTTAAATAACCCCATAAAAACAGAATTCAGTAGTGTTTAATAACAAGAAATTGGGGGCCAAACTTGGTCACGAAAAGTAGAATTCACGTGACCAGAAAATGTCTCATGCAATAATTGATTTTTTTTACAGGCTGTATCGAATGTGGTGTCGTTTTGATGGAACTACTTGTCATTCTAATTAATATCATCCAACATCCAAGAAGAATTTCTGTTATCATGAAGCGATATACAACACCAGATCAGTATCTTTATGGGTCTCTTTTTCGACCCCCTTTGTTTCCCAGTTATTTCTGTAAGCGGTTAGTAATTTACAACTACCTTACATTCATTGAGTCTTGTGCTGTATCGACTGCATTGATTTCAGATGGTGGACTGGTAGCTGTCGACCTTCATCCTCTTCAAAGAGTTTCCCATAAAATTTATCATTTGTCAAAGGTTACATTTCCCCATAGCATCCACATTTATTAAGTGTTGTTGTTAACCGTTATTCTAAGGCGCATGTTAACCAGTGCTCGACATTTACTCGAAATGTCATTACCGCAGCTCAGTTCAGCTACAGTCTGAAAGTATAGTCTTTACTTTTTTGTCTTCGCCATATGTTACTTGATATTTCCATGACCATACACTAAATTAGTTATCTAGCTTAACATACCTCAATTATGTCAAAGAAACTTTCTGGATACCCTGCGTATATTCTATAGCCTCAGAAGTGCCTTTAGAGATTAACCCGTCCCGATTAATTTTATGGGCTTCCTGTCGAGTGGCATTGCTAATGCCACAGGAGTGCCTGTAGAGATTAATCAGTCTACCTCTTGCGAGATATATTTTTCCACCTTTTTCTGCCAATAGAAACCGGAGACATTTTAGAGACCAGGGTATGAAAATAAACAAAATTAAACGTTTGCCTTTCGTTTTTTCTTGTTCTTTGCAATATGTAAAACAAAGCAATAATGAGAACGAAATTTAGTTTTGTATTATTTTAGCTAGAAAATTTTTATTTCTAAATTAATGAACAGTTTGTTCATTAATTTAGAAATGAAAACAATGGGAATAAAATTAAAACGTTAAAGAAACGTTTCGTAAACGTTTACTTAATAATTTGCTCATAATAGTTGAGAATGCATTAGAGCGAAATATGTATAACTTATGTTTTTGAGTTAAACTAAAAGGCAGTTTGTAGCAATGTTGTTTGTTAGAACTTTATGATTTCTCTATGGTTGCCGGAAATATCAAAATTTTTGAATATTTCGTATTTACGCAATGTGTCCTCATCTGTATCGATGTTTACAGTTTCTGGTGTTAGTTGGTTAAAAGTAGTCGTTGCATAAGTGTTGTTTTATAGCAACGGAGTTATAATAAAAATGAAATGGCTATATTGCGCTTTTTTTATAAAATATTTTTCGTCCAATGTAGGCACTGGAAACATGTTTCTTTTCATAATCCTTTGAAACCCACCAAATCTCGAGGCCAAAATTCATAAGATTTGAAAATTTAAAAACTACGGACAGACAATATAGCGAAAGCAATTCAAGAATGTTATTGAAAGAAAGACGAAAAAATTAATTAAAAAACAAAATTCAAATTCACTTAAAACCATTTTTTGTTTTAAATTTATATCTTTGAATGAAAAGTTTTGTTTATTTCATGCACTGCTAGAGACTAACCTCTCAACTTCTAGCTAGGCCTTATTGTGTATATCTGGCGGATTCCTATGAACCTAATGTAGATAGTAACTTCCAAGAGACAAGCCCTAACTAAATGCCTGTTGCCTATTGCAAGGAGGTATAAGTCTTACTACTGACAGTTCACTCTGTTATGCTCGCCAGCCGAGCACCAGTTACAGTGACTACTTGACGAACTCGATTTTGGAATAATCATGGTGAAATTATGCATCTTTGAACCCAAAATATTTTAATTTTGAGATATTTCAGATATCATTGTTAAAATCAACTTTAGGGTAAAAAATTAAATTTTACAGGAGAGTCGTTTAAAGTTTACCCTATTTTTCAACGATTTTAAGAGTGTAAATGCTTTTAACATAAATGTTATATATCCGAAATTACCAAATTCTCAAAAAAAAAAAAAAAATTTAAAAAAAAAATTAAATTTTTCCGGTACGCTAACTACACACTGAAAAACTAACTTTTTGACCTCAGAAACACTTCGGGGGGTCTGGGAGAACGTCTTTTCGATATACCCTCAATTAAAAAAATGAATAACCCTTTAAAACGGTTTGAAAATTTAGAAAAATTTTATAATTTTTTTCTGTTTACGACTTACATATATACAAAAAACCCAAATTATCGACACGAATTCAGCTTCGACGAGTTTCGGGACCAAGCGCATTCGTTTGTATAGTAAATTTTACCCTGATTTAAAAAAAATTCCGTCAACTTACTCTTAGAAACCGGTCTCTGCTTTTTTTTTTGTAAAAATAATGCTTAATCAGAACACGAAGTAAATTTTTTCCAATTAGGTTAAAATAAAGAGGTGCCTATTTTCAATGGCCCTTAAATACAATCTAATAGACCCAGCTTTCTCAAAATTTCACAAAAGTCTAGTAAAAGATAGCAGTTCATGGGAGATTAACTGAAAATACAAAAAGCCAAATTATTACAAACTGATTTTGTAGTAAGGTGGTAATAGATTCGTATCATGAGTAGCTGTTCTCAGCAGCAAAAGTCTATTGAAAGACCTATTAAGTTCTTATTTTGAGAAGGGGTTTAAAGGAGATTAGGTCCAGAAACAGATTATGTTGCAACATTAAACTAAATTTAAAAAAGCCATTTTTCTTATTTTTTTAAATACCAAAGGAACAACGCGGCATAGTGGTTATTTTGGAAAATCTAGTAATCTTTTTCAAATATTGCATCTGGCAACCCTTTTTTGAAGTAACAATGTTAGTTTTAATACAATATTTGGCTAATTGGCCGTTTGACTGTCTAAGCAGCCGGATGCCAGTGATTTCAACAAATGGTTTGAATTCTCTTTTTAATTTACTGACTACTTAACAGTTTGTTAAGCGGGCTGTTTCACATACACAAAAAACCAAGTTTTGTTTTTTTAACAACAACAAAAGCCAGTCTTTGTGAATTAATAAATTATTGTCTGCACGTATAAATACCGCTGTTTGAGCACCTTTAAAATTTAATTCAGTGCTCACTTTCGCTTGCGACGGATCGTGTGATCTTTTTTCTTTTTTTTATTTATTTTAAATTTAAAATTTGTCTTTTTTTAAAAACGTATTTCATAACAATATTATAAAATAAAAAAAATAGAACGTTTCCGTTTCATAGTTTAAAGGGTGTATCTGTAATTCAAAAAAAATATATATAAATTATAGATATTTTAAAATAATAAAAAAACAACAAAATAATAAAAAAAAATTATTAAGTATAATAAAATGAGAGCCTTCGTTACCTTTACCACCGTTGCCTTGTTCATTTTCGTGACCAGTGCTTGGGCTGGTGGTGAGAAGGATAAACCGTCATCCTCTTCCTCGTCTAAAGCCGAGGGGGAAATTAAGATCTACAAGAGACTTATACCAGCTGATGTACTTAGAGGTAAGTAAGAATTGGAAGACTAGACAGAAAAAAATCAAAAACTGAGGTCGTTACAGTTGGCTGAATCAAAAATTATTTAAACAATAAAAATATTAGAAAACGTTATTCACATCGTTTGCATGATTGTTAAATCAACTGTTTTCCCACAAATAAAAATAATAAACAAACGAATTAAAACCTTGGCCCTAATGGGGAAACTTTTTTTAGATTCATAACATTTATGCATTTTTTTATGAAATAAAATTATTCATTACTTCCTGCCGCCAGTGTGTTGTATAGTTAAAACAATTGTTAATTAAAAAGAGGTTTTATGTGACAGCAAGCGTGAAAACAAGGCTTTGTTTATGCAAAATATCTTATATAAAGGGAGATACCACTAACATTATGGCTTCCTTTTCTTCAATGATAACTGACTTACCTGACTTACATACTTCCTTGTATTGCCACAAGTCTTTACTTTCGACTGTAGAAAGTGTCGACCTTCTTCGTAATCGCAGTCTCCCATTGGTATTGACATTGGTCTAAGGCTAAGGTGCCTCAGAGTCTTCCTGCCATAGTCTACAGCTCTCGTCTTCTTACATTTTCGCTTTGGTCATATTAGATTTGGAGTTTTCCTGACCTGTCACTAACTGAATTGTTCAGCTTTAGGTATATTGACTATTTCCAAGCAACTTTCTGAACTTCCTGCCTCAGGAGTGCCCTTAGCGATTAATCATTCCACCTCTTGTATGTTATATTTGTTCATCTCTCAGAAGCCTCCATTGGCCAGGAGGTTTCCTTGACCATTAAAATTCATAAAAGTCCCACCAAAAGTCGCTCAGCCAATGAAGCCTTTGGCTTTGCAATCTTGAGAAATAATAAATAATGTGCTATACAGTTTATAATTCTTTCTCATCCTAGCACTTTTCCCATAAACTGGTACAAGCTTTAACCGAACAATGACTCATTTATATGACGTATAAAGATCCTAAGATATTTCCTGTCCCTTCTTAGAAGTATGACCTTTGACACCCTGCAATCCTTTCTAGGACTGATCAGTTCTGCCTAAAAAGAACCTATTGAGTAGGTGACTATGACTTTAATTCTGTGGCTTTCGGCTAGAATATCGGCCTGCAACACCCTGTAGTCATCCCAAATAAAAATCTGTACGCCATAAGTAGACACTATCTTCAGTGCCTAAATTTTTCTTTGAGCGAACCGTAAAAACTGTAGCGTTCAATACCTGCCACGAGTGACTCATCCAGTAGCCTAAAGCTTGGCTGTAGGAACTGCAATAGTCCTTGAAAGTATCCACAACAAAAATTAATTAATATTTTTATCCGACTTTAATTTAATACTTTCAAAAAATGGACTTAACTAGCGCCAGATACATTTATAAAAAGAATTTCAGTTATATTCTTAATAAAATGTTGATCAAGCAAAATCGAGTTTTATGGAGATATTAGACGCTTCCAGAATGAATGCATATCAAGAAAGGCAAAAAATATTTGATGCTTTGTCAACTAATTGTAGCTTTTAGCGCATTGGAGGCACAATGCCTCTCTACTTTAGATGCACAGGAGGAACATCTCGGTGCTGGTGGATGATATGATCGGACACTGAGTCATTTGGCGACTTCCGTATCAATTTCTGCCGTAGTAGTCAAGATGCGAATAAAGGGGATTGTGTGGTATATCTCGCATATCACTATATTTTTTAATTTTTTCAATCTGGGTTAAATTTTAAAGAGGCGGAAAAAGAAATAGCTCTGAACAAAATTTGTAAATAGCTCTTATAAAATTTATATTTAAAGAAAGCCATTTTTTAAACTCGCGTCATGAAGTAAAAGCCGAAAAAGATCCTGCAGCCTTTGGAAGTACATATTTTCAAAATTCACAATTAGCATGTCGATATTTACAAGATTATTTCGTATTCACTTTGGAAAAATGATTAAAGGAATAGAAAATAAAGGTGAATGAATCGCGGTGTAATCATACCTGAAGTTACACAAAAGTAAATAATACCATTTATATAAATATGTACATACATACATACATACATACATATATGTATTTTTATGCATCTATCAATAGAAGAAATACAAACATACATATGTCACCTCTGCTCCCCACGGTAATGTTTGTATATATGGAGTAGTATATCTGCTTCATTTCATTTGCAGATTTTCCACATTAACTCACGTTTCAATGCTAATGTAATTAACTACACGTAAACACATATATTCATTAAATATGGTTTAGCATTAATTAATAAATACATATTTAAATAAAAAAGGAAAGTTGTCATAAACCAGTAGCCACATACATACATACAGTCATACATACATACATATATCCATACATATCTACATGCATACATACATATCCATGTTCATTTTGCAATTTATTTACCAAACCAGGCAAAATTGGTGCGAAGTAAACAAATACAGAAACAAGCACAAATAATAGATTCAGGTATTTTAAGTATTGCCAACCAGACAATATCCCAGTTGGCCAAACTGTCGTCGCCTGTTGTCCAGGTTTTCTAAAGACAAATTAAGGGCAGTCGTTGTTTACGACAATATTAGCGACAACGCCTTTTAAGCAGTATTACATATGTATTTATATTTGATTAGCTGTGCCTTTTTTCGCGGATTAATTAATATCTACACAACTACAATAGTGAGGTTCACACAATATTATGTGGGTAGCTCTAGAATAAACTGCATCTTGGAACAATACATTGGTGGTATACCAGGGCAGATCTATAACCCAAAAAAAATTTATAATATTCCTATATCTACAAAACTACAATAGCGAGGCACACTAAATTTAATGTGGATAGCTCTTAAACGAAACTGCTTGTTTGAACAAAATCTTGGAGACATACGTTTGGGAATTATAATAATATATATAATTTTCCTATATCTACAGAACTACAGCAGCGAGGCATACTAAAGTGAATGAGGATATCTCTTAGAGCAAACTACATTTGTCAACAAAATATTCGCGGTATAGATGAGGAGACGGGTACCCCCAAACAAAAACATATTAACTTTTCTATATCCGCAGAACTTTAATAGTGAAGTTAACTAAATTTTATAATACAACAAATAATATTGATACGAATTCCTAATGAAAAGCACAAAAAATTACAATAACAATTGTAGATACATGCAGTAATAAGTACATGTAAGGATTTATGCGTGTTAATAAAGAACAAACTGAAAAACTAATAAGTGATTCAAGGGTTATATACATGACTCACGAGTAACAAATTACCACATTTTTAGTAAAATACATAAAATTGTGACAAAGACAACAAAAGTGTTAGCAGAAGCCGCAAAGAGCTTTTTGTTGGTAAAGTCAGCACGTGAGGCTGTTACTAATTCGTACATAACTTTTGGGGCGCATCAATGCGCTGCATAATTTTTTCTCAAATAACGCTTATATGTTCAGGCTTTAAAATAAAATTAAAATCAGCTTGACTAATAACTTTATGTTTTTCTACTATATACAGAAAAAACTTTTGTTTCTTTCACAACTTTCCACAAATAAATTTAAATACAAGTTTATACAAAACTTAACAGTAAATACCTCAACTTGATGGTTGCCTTTTAAAAATTACTTGTGGTAAATAGTAAATAACTGCACAAAGCTTTATGCCTTTTTCTAACTATGTTACACAATGTTTAATTAAAACGCGTCAATACACTGTTACCTATTTGACGTTAATTTGTTGGCTTAGTGATGTAGAATTTTATGCTCTTTAAGGGAATACTTTTAGTTTTGACGATACTTGATTTTTATTAATCCGCGAAAAATTGTAATTTGGCCCCTCTGTGCGTCGCAGCCGTCATGACAATATTTTGATCGATTTTACTTTAAATCCACAACCGCCAAATTTTAAGACTTACTTTTATAGCGCTTCACTTATGTATTTACTTTATATAGAGCTACCCATCACTGAGGAAACAAGGAACAAAGGCTTTATATAATATTCTAAGATTATTGTAGTGCTCTGTAAGTAGTTTAAAATATCCCGCTGCTTTTGAAAATAAAAGAGGCTGCTAAGTTTGAATCGGTAAAATTTCATACTTTTACTACTTTTTTAAAAATGAGATATTATACGGAAAAAAGTATTCTATATTTGAACCGAGATACTAAGGTACTCACAAAATTTTGTTAAAATCCATCCAGTAGTTTTTACGTGATGCGAACACAAACAGACGGACAGAGAGACAAAAAATGTAGCACCAGCAAAAAATAGGTCATGCACAGAAATGGTCCTGTTACAGTTTTATTATATGACAAACAAATATTAGTTACTACTATTATAGTGGAAAATAATTATTGCAATTATACAATATATTTGTAAATTTAATAAATATTTTATACCATTAAACCTTTTACTTTTGTCTTTACTTTTAATCCAAATTAAAAAAAAATTATAAATATATTAACGCTTCACTTG
>OX451220.1:6417343-6598317 GCA_949628195.1 Phasia obesa
ATATATATATATATATATATATAGTGACATATGAAAAAAAGCTTTTTTTATCACTGGACAACATTTGTCAAAACTGTCCAATATGTTTTACCTGTTGTTTACAATGTCTTCAAGACATGGCTAACTGGGTAGAGGCATACATTTGTTCATGCACATAAACATACACACTAATAAATATGTAGTGCGATTGAAATTGATCCATATTTTATTATTGTTCAGTCAACATTACATATAGTGGGCGACATATGAATTAATTTTTCTGTAATCTGCTAAATTCTGCTGGAATTCTTAAAACCATAACATGTTTTTAGAGAAAAAAAATATCTTGGTCGAGGTAATATTTTTTTAAATATTGCTTTTGTTTTTTTAAACGAAATCATTGCGTAAGAATTTTTGCAAATAAATTTGTTTTTCTTTTAGAAAACAACCCAGCAAAATCGAAATCCTT
The DNA here is from genome assembly GCA_949628195.1 of Phasia obesa. Classification (NCBI taxonomy): domain Eukaryota; kingdom Metazoa; phylum Arthropoda; class Insecta; order Diptera; family Tachinidae; genus Phasia; species Phasia obesa. The sequence goes on from OX451220.1 coordinate 6,417,792, forward strand.
CTCTAATTTTAAGCTTTTAAAGTAAACAAAAAAGGAAAATTTTTCTGAAATTGAAAATAAATTGTTTGAAGTGTGCTATAATTATGAGCGGTACTGTAATAACATTGAGCGTAATCATATACGAATATGCATGTGTTTCTTTCTTTATTTAAAAAGAATACAAATATTTTTTCACCAACTTGAGTTGTTAAAAAAAAAGATTTCTGCAAAATAAAAGAACTATTTATTTATTTATTTAATGCTGTGCATTTGGAGAACTAAAATAACAATCTGTGTCAGATTTTTTATCATAATAGTAATTAGTAACAAACAAATGAAAAATATGTTAATTTATAAGTTTTTTATTACAATTTCTTTGTATATTACAAGTGGCGCTTATTTGAAATTTAGATATCATTTTTGTTTTAAATAAAATTTAGGCACGAATAATAGAAACAAATAACTATATGCACAGAAACTCTCCGATTATCCGCGAAGCCAACAGCAAAACGTTTCATGTATAAAAACAGAAAAAATACACAAAAACAAGTTTTAAAACTTATAATTATTTCATAAATACAGAAATAAGTTCACTAATCTATACATATGATAAAATAGTAACTCATTTCCGTCTGTATGTTTGCTTTTCTTTTGCTTTCGCATCACGTAAAAACTACTGGATGGATTTTAACAAAATTTTGTGAGGAGATACCTAAGTATCCTGATCCCAATATAGGATACTTTTTTTCTGCAAAAATATCTTATTTCCAAGAGAAAGTGAAAAAAAGTAGTGAAAGTACGCAGTTGAACTAAGCGGATATGGATTTTTTTATAAAGTAAAACATACATAAACTAATATGCAGAATAGTTTAAAGCGGAAATAAAAACGCCTTTGCCGGTATTACCACATAGCATTAAATCGCCGGCGAAGTATAATAATTATAAACTGGCTATGCTAGCTTCAAACTAACTCGCCTCAATAACATCAGAGGCGCTTGCAACACTGTTCTAAAAATAATCACAATGTGCAATTGCAGTGCTGCCATAGGCGAAGCTTTACTATCACACTAACCATCTGTCTTATCTACTACAATACCTTTCTAAAGTAAGTAACATAGTTCATATAGGCATTAATTGCCTGAGTGTTACTTCTCTTAAACAAAAAAAAAAAAAAAAACTAAAAGTCGAAAAAAATATTGCAAGGACACTGACGAAGTGGCGGTCACAGCTAGTTATTAATACAATAAATGTCATCATAAATAATAAAATAAGAAACTATAATAATGAACAGTACAACACGTACTATTGTTTACTTATCCAGCGCACATAGGGGTATTTTGCCAATCTAGCCGGACATTACTTTTTTTAGCTTATATTGGCTCTAAAAATGTACTGAGGTTAATGAAACTTTGCAGAAAAATCTGTTATGGTCATAGGCTATCAATGCTATAAAATATAAAAAATCGGATCAAGGACAAAAAAGTTCCCCTTGCAAGAACTAATCCTACCTCTGAAAAATGCAATTTTTTTTTGATTTTCCCGTCATTTTGTTTAACAATTACAACTTTTAAGGTCAAAGAATGTTTAAAAATTAAAGTTGGACTCAAGAGATTCTTAAATGCCATTTTTAGCCCCGCACCCTTTTGTGGGCGGTGAAATAAAAAATTATTTGAAAAAATAATGCAATTATTAAAAGAAATAGAATACATACTTCTTAAAACCATAAAAATTCATTTTTATGGGCAGGGGGAGGTATTCCTCCAATCCCACCCCCAAAACGAACCTGCCAATTTCCTAAAAATATTAATTTTTAAGCCTATTCATTTTTAGGGTTCCGTACACAAAGTGTAAAAACGTAACCCTATTGTTTTCGCTACAATGTCTGTCCGTCTGTCAGCGCCTTTTATCTATGGAACCGTAATAGGTAGACTCTTGAAATTTTCACAGATGATGTATTGCTGTTGCCGCTATAGCAACAAATACTAAAACTTATAGGGTGTTCCGATAGAGAGGTGTTATTCACGTATATGTGCCTATTTCGTGAACTGTAGGAGCAATGGACTCAAGATTTAAAAACAGTAATTAAAACTTAGTTCGCTATATAAACAAGTATAAAAAAATAAACCTAAAAATTAAAGGGTGTTCCGATAGTGGTGTGATTTGCATGTATAAAGCCTAAGTTTTAAACCATAATAGGTAGACTCTTGAAATTTTCACAGAAGTGGTATAACTATGGCCGCTATAGCAACAAATATTAAAACTTATAGGGTGTTCCGATAGAGAGGTGTTATGCACGAATATGTGCTTATTTCTTGAACTGTAGGAGTAATACGCTAAAAATATGCAAGCAGTAATTAAGACTTAGTTCGCTATATAAACAAGTCTAAAAAAATAAAGTAAAAATTAAAGGGTGTTCCGATAGTGGCGTGATTTGCATGTATAAAGCCTAAGTTTTAAACCATAATAGGTAGACTCTTGAAATTTTCACAGAAGTGGTATAACTATGGCCGCTATAGCAACAAATATTAAAACTTATAGGGTGTTCCGATAGAGAGGTGTTATGCACGAATATGTGCTTATTTCTTGAACTGTAGGAGTAATACGCTAAAAATATGCAAGCAGTAATTAAAACTTAGTTCGCTATATAAACAAGTCTAAAAAAATAAAGCTAAAAATTAAAGGGTGTTCCGATAGTGGCGTGATTTACATGTATAAGGCCTAAGTTTTGAACCATAATAGGTAGACTCTTGAAATTTTCACAGAAGGTGTGTAACTGTGACCACTATAGCAAGAAATACTAAAACTTATTGGGTGTTCCTAAAGTGAGGTGTTATTTGAAGTTATGTCTTTATTTCTTGAGCTATAGGAGGCAAACACTTAAAATTTGCAGACAGTAATTAACTCTATGTTCGCTTTCTATTAAATTAATCCTTAAAATTTAAGGGTGTTCCGAGAGTGACGTGCTTTGCGTGTATATGGCCTAAGTTTTGAACGATAATAAGTACACTCTTGAAGTTTTTACAAGAGGTTTATTACTATGGAAACTATAAAAAATAATAAAAATTTAAGGGTGTTTCGACAGAGACATGATTTTTACTTAAATAGCCTTATTTTTTGAACCGTAATAGGTAGACTCTTGAATTGTTTACAGTAGATGTTGTATTTCGGCGGCTGTAACAATTACTAATTACTAAAGGGTGATCCATCAGTGACATGTTTTTCACGTATATTACCTTATTTCTTGAACCACATTAGGTAGGCCTGATATTTTTATAGAAAGTATACCATAGCCGTTATAACAACAATTACTAAAATTTAAAGGGTGTTCCAATAGCGATGAAATTTTCGCGAATATGTCTTTGATTTTAAAAAGAAAAGAGTGCCCCATAAAACATGAACAAATTAAAAACTTGAGTTTTTAAAGGCGTAGTAAACATAGTACGGAACCTTACGTATGTGAGATTAACTCGCACGTGACTGATTTATTTTAGGGTTCTGTACCCAATGGGCAAAAACGAAACCCTATTGTTTTCGCTACAATGTCTGTCCGTCTGTCAGCGCCTTTTATCTCTGGAACCGTAATAGGTAGACTCTTGAAATTTTCACAGATAATGTACAGCTGTTGCCGCTATAGCAACAAATACTAAAACATACTTGACTGATTTTAATTTTTAATGCCTAACCAATCCCCGCCACCCAAGAATATTATTAAAAAAATATTTTTGTAATTTGTTACTTTACAGTATTTTATTTATCGGAAAATAATTAATCTATTCATAGTAATAACTTATTTATGATGTAAATTTTATTTAAAATTATAACAATTAATTTATTTAAAACAACTACTCCTTTGCACTAAGGTGATGATGAGTACCATGGTTCTTCTTCGTCGGATTCTTCAAAGACCTCTTCCGAATCTGAATCCTCTTCAGCGTTAAGTACAGTAATTTCTGCAGCTAATTCAGGATTGGAAAAAAATCTTCTGCTAGTGTTATCATCGTTGGTGTTTCCAAATCCAGCTTTCGGTACACCCACTACTAGCCCTAATTCACTTCTAAATTTTTCTTGAATATTTTTTTTTCCTCGCGTTAACAATGGCTTTGTCCGCATCAGATGTTATTTGCCATTTTTTCACTGACAGTTTATATGACAGGTGTAATATGATCTCAAATAGGCAAATTCTGGCGTGTAAAGTAGATAGTCCGAAAGAAAGGGCATCTACGTCTATATCTCTTTTGATATTTAAATTGTTTTTTGTTTGGTAATACCAGTGTTAGATGTAATGATTTAAATAAAAAACATCTACCTTCAGTTATTAAAAACCAAAACATTTTATGAATATAAAAAGGTTTCTTACTCGTATTTACCTATGTAAGATAAGAAAAAACAGAAAAAGGTGTAATTTTTAAAAAATCGCAAAAAAAATGGCGTAAAAATGCACAAAGTTTTTTTTTACAGTATAAAAGTAGAGATCGCAAATTTTATAGTGATATATAACATTTTTAGGATCGCGATGGATATCACTCTTAAAAAGCTTTTCACTATTTTTTTTTTTACAAAAAATTTTACAAAAATAAAATTTTTTTTAATTTTTAACGAAATTTTTTATCAAAAATTCATCTATCTATACATATAATAAAATGGTAACTTACTTCCGTCTGTCTGTCTGCTGTTCATTTGTGTTCGCATCACGTAAAAACTACTGGATGGATTTTGTAAGAAGGTACCTTAGTATCCGTATCCCAATATAGGATACTTTCTTTCCGCAAAAATATCTTATTTCTAAGAGAAAGTGGAGAAAAAAACAGTGAAAAACACAATTTCCCATTTAAGGGTACTGATATTTTCGGTTTAAAACTAGGATTTTTCAACACGGATTTTTTTTCAATACGCGGTTATTTTTTAACTCACCTTTTTGTTTCTGAAAGTGGGACACTTTAAGAAACTACTGCGCAACAGATGCCGCCAGTTGAATAAAATTTGTATTTTAACATTATTATTAAAATATTTTAAACACCTCTTATAGAGGTTTACAATAATTTTTTTTAATTTTAGAACTTTTATATAAAGTAAATACATAAACCCTAACTTAAGCACTATAAAAGTAAAGAATCTTTCAATTGGTGTGGAATACTTTCAAAGCAAAATTGAGCAAAATATTGTCAGGACGCCCACGACGTGGCGGGCACTGCTAGTAACATATATAATTAAATATGTAATATATTACTTTAGAAAGATATTACTTAAACTATGATTCAGTTAATATTATGTATTTACTTTATAAAACAGCGCCATCTGTTAGTGGTTCGTGTTTCAGTTATGGTTTATTTATTTATTTTACTACTAAAATAAATGCGTACTTTCCCTGCTTTTTCTCCACTTTCTCTTGGAAATAAGATATTTTTGCGGAAAAAAGTATCCTATATTGGAATCAGGGTACTAAGGTACCTCCTCACAAAATTTTGTTAAGATACATCAAGCAGTTTTTACGTGATGCGAACGCAAAAGAAAAGCAGGCAGACAGACAGGCGGAAATGAGTTTATTTTATTACATGTATAGATAAAAATTTGTAAATTATTTGGAAATGAAAATATTTTTTTTTTATTTAAATATTGAAATTCCTTAGGTTTTTAATAATTTAAAATTCTCTTTCTCTTACTTTTACTTTTAATAATAAATATAATTATAAAAACGTGTATATCTATCTATACATATAATAAATTAGTAACTCACTTCCATCTGTCTGTCCTTCATTGTTTATGTTCACATCACGTAAAAACTACTGGTTGGATTTTAACATAATTTTGTGAGGAGGTACCTTAGTATCCCGGTCCCAATATAGGATACTTTTTTTTCGTCAAAAATGTCTTATTTCCAAGAGAAAGTGGAGAAAAAGCAGTAATTAAAGGTGCTAAAATTTTCGGTTTAAAACTGGGATATTTTCAAGACGGTTACATTTTCACCATACACCTTTTTATTTTAAAAAAGGGGATATTTGAGAAACTATAAAATAAACGCAACAGATGGCGCCAGTTGATTAAAATTTGTATTTTTACTTTGTGGAATTACATTGTTAATTAAATATTTTAAACACCATTTACTGAGGTTTACGATAATTTTAGAATTTTTTATAAATTTTAGAATTTTATCGAGGGCTAGGTACCTTTATATAAATTAAATACATAAACCATAACTGAAGCATTATAAAAGTAAGAGTCTTTCAATTGGTGTGAAATACTTTCAAAGCAAAACCGATCAAAATATTGTTTGTTTATTTTTATGAACATATAACAAAAATCCCTTTTTTCTGCTAACATTTGGACCTGCAATTTTATCCATAGTTTCCCACAGTTGGAAATCACTACTAATACATTGTCTCATATCTGCTTTTACATTTTTAATCAATTCCAAGTGCCACCAGGAGACACCTCTCAATTTATTGCATTACACAGTACAACATTTTTCTGCTGATTGATTCGCGACTTAATTCTGTTTAACATAACTCAAGAGCTACTAGTCGGATTTTGTTCAAACAAATTTAGAAAAATCAAGAATTACAATTACTTTAATCTGTTTAAATAACGTTTCGCTACGTAAGCAACAGTTTTGCAGTTATAAACAAATGTATGAGAAAAAAAATATTTTTTGCCTAAAAAATTATTTTTTTTTAATTCATAAAAAATCCAAAACGGTAAAAAAGTATCAAGTCCTATTACCTTTACGTAAAGTCGCATAACCTATCAACAAAATGAGACATAAATCATGAAAATCGATGAACGCGTTTCGCTTTTATTCACAATTAAGTAAAGGTATAAATATAAAAAATCTCGAATGCACAAAATTCTTTGGAAAAAACATTGATGACCTTTTTATGATTTTCAGAATTATAAAAAAAGTAATAAACAAAAGGTTATTTGATTTTCATGATTGCAGTAGCAAAGTAATAAACACTAATAAATTTGCGTGAATAATTAAAAGGAAAAAAAGGAAAGCGCATATTTTTAATTATTTTAGGTTTTCCGTTAGTTACCTGCATGATTTTTTTACAGAAATTGCACTCACATTTATGAGTGCTCATGTTTTGGAACGTTTTGAAATATGCGCCCATTCATAAGTACCTGTCAGTAAAATATTGAAAAATACGTAGTATTTATAGGAACGCGAAAAGTAGAAGCGATTTTTCTCCGGTTTTTTTAATTATAACTGAAGAGTTTTACGATAATGGAAAGTTTTTCTATTTCACATGGGGTTTTATGCTCGAAGCTTCTGGAGTTTGACAAATGTTTTACCACTTCTGCACTTGGTCGGCTACGTAAATCGTTTGAGGAGTGCTGTGATCGCGCCAAACGATACAAAAGGCATGAAGTACATGCTATGTTTCCACAAGAAGTAATTGATTTTACTTCTAGTATTTCAAAAACCAACCACAAAATATGTACATTAAAAACTTTGGGGATGTTTACAATGAAAAATACGAGTATCTAATGCATTGGTTAGAAAATGAAGGGTACAGAATATTCCTAACATACAGAGAACTCACGAAAGAAAAAACTAAGAGTTATCCTCAAGGAATTTCTATTACTGAAAGTTCAGGCATTCTACCTCTACAAAATCAGTTGGAACATACTGCTAAAAGAGTAAAGGAAATAAATAAAATTGAAAGCGGAAATCTAACAATGTACTATAAATGGGGATGTGATGGGGCATCTAGTTAAAGCGGATACCAACAGAGGTTTTCAGATGATCAAATTTCTGACTCTCATTTATATATGACATCAGTTATACCACTTAAATTATCATTAAGTGATGACATAAATAAATTAGTATTGAACAACAATAAACCTTTTTCCACACAGTATTGTAGAACACTAAAGTTTGCATACGTTAGAGAGACACCTCAAGTTATACTAGAAGAAAAGAGAAGAGTCGATGAGGAGATATCTAAAATAAAAGAATTTGAGTTAACAGTAAATAATCGTAACTTTAAAATAAAACATGAATTATATTTTACAATGATTGACGGCAATACAGCACAATCAGCAACAGAAACACCAGCAGCATCTTCTTGTTTTATTTGTGGAGCCACAACATCCAAGATGAATAAAATCGAAGAAGTTCAAGCTATGCCCGTAAATGAACAAGCACTGCAATTTGGTATGTCACCAATTCATGCGCGTATTAAGCTGATGTTTGACAAAGCGTGAACATAAAGAGAAAATTGGAATACAGGTTGATACTGTTAAGCAAGGCTCTGGTACGACAAATTCAGGAAATACTTCACCAAGATTCTTAGCTTATCCTGCTTTGATTTCCGAAATCACGGGTCTAAATTAAAACATAATCAAGGGGGTTTCAATAATTCTCCAAGCTATAACAATCACCGAGGTAGTAGATCCAAAAAAAATTTGGTGATTTTTGTCTGGAGACGGCAAAAGAGTTTGTTGCACTGTAGGAGTGGTACAATATGCCACCTACACTTCACAAAATTCTGATTCATGGAAAAGATATATTTAAAAAGTGTATTTTTCCTGTAGGTTTACTATCCGAATAGGCTCAGGAAAGTCGTAACAAAGACTATAAAAAATATAGCCTTAGACACTCCAGAAAATGCAGTCGAATTGCCACGAACGAAGATATTATGCACCGAATGATGGTAACATCAGATCCCATGATCTCACATTTGTCTCCTTCATTTTGGCCAGAAAAAGCAAAGTGTTATAAGCCGAAGTTAAGGCTCTTTTAGAATAATAAATTAAAACTAGATTTAAGATAAATAATAAATTAAAAAAATCATTTAAATTTCTTTGTAGGGCATTTTACATTGTAGGTAACGATATACATTTTTCTAACTTTCTTTATTTTAATTACTTTTGTGTATTACTATATAAATAAAACTAAATTTGTGATGAAATCACTACATTTTTTTACAAATATATTTTTTTCCTCACCTCCATACAAAAATCCCCAGTGTGCGTCGAAGGTCCCTTACAGTATTTTGTTCTATTTTGCTGTAAATTACTTTATTACACCAAATTTTAAGACTCTTACTTTCAGTTATTGTTTATGTATTTACTTTATGTAGAAGTACCCGTCCCTGGGTAATTACTTATTAACTAAGGCTTCATATAAAATTCTAAAATTTATGTAAAATTCTAAAATTATTGTAGAGTTCTGTAAATGACGTTTAAAATATCACACTTTTAAAAATAAAAGCTGAAATAAAGTTTGCAATACTTTTACTACTTTTTCTTCATTTTCTTTCGGAAATTAGATATTTTTGAGGAAAAAACTATCCTAATTTAAGCCGAGATACTAAGGTATCTCCTCACAAAATACTACTTGAATTATTACATTATTACAGATAGTAGTTTTAACGTGATGCGAACATAGACTGCCTGTCTGTCTGCTGTTTTGTATTCCATTTCAATTAATATCTGCACCAGCAGCAAAAATTTTCTTAAAATATTACATGCACAGAAATAGTTCTGTTACAGTTTTATTACATGTATAGATAAGCATCATTTCTTTTGTGTAAGAGGAACCAGCCCTAACTTTCTAAACCCAAACGTAAAGTATTTTGACAGCGTTTTTTTCTTATTTTCTCATTTTGTATTAAAATAGCATTAATTTTGTAAACAAAGCATGAATGAAAATCAAGCATAAAAGAAAATTAAATGAACATTTCATAAAATGAGAGAGTATTTGAAGTTATTGATTTCAATTTAATTATGAGCCTTCTTTATTTGATACAGATGTATTCTATTTTATTACGCCGCACAGTGGCGTAACCGTGTAAAAATATAAAATTTTGTGAAATGAATGAAAACATCGTATAAAGAACTATTTACTGATCAATTAATTGAAAAAAATATAGTTTGTTGAGCTGCTCAGAGTGATCTTGAAAAAATAAATGCACTTTAGAATTAAAGTGTCAGAAACATTGCCGTTTGATTACTACTTTTTTTATTTTTTTAATGTATGTTTGTTTTTTATTAAAAGAAGTAGTAAAATGTTTAGTAGATGCCCTACTTTTTCGGCAGTAGCCGCTTTTTAGACACCCTATATTTAGGTAATTTTTACAAATAAAATAGAGCATATCTAAAAATGGTCTCGCCCATATTTTCTGATATAAGAAGAAGACTATTACAACCTCATAGCGAAAACGAGAAAAAAGATGTGTGCAAAATGTGAAAAGAAATAAAAGAGGGTTTTCAAATTTTTTCACTGCAGCAATTTTAGTGTAAAATAAAGTTACTGTTGCATATTTTTATTGCTTCTCGTTAAATATTAAACAATATTTTGCTCTGCCAATCAGATTGCATTTTTTTTATTTATTTCAATTTAAAAACACCTATTATAAAAGTAGGCAGGTAGTTTTAAAACTTTTTTTATACTGAATAAAATATAAACTGCAGGTTAATAGGTAGTTTAATAAATAGGTAGTTTAAACCTTTTTTTTAATTTTTGGGTATAAGTTAAACCGCATTTGTGTAATGCAGCCAGTTAAGTTTTTACTTTCTAAAACTAGTGATCAGTAACAGAACTTATACAATTTTATTTTAAAAAGCGCTAATGTCATTTACCAATTTAGAATTATTTGAGTTATTCAGAAACTCAGATAATGAAAATGCATTTAAATTGGCTATTGTGAAAAAACTAAACGATTTACCAGGATACCACGAAATGGATGTTCATAGCAAAATTCACTTCGTTTTCCTAACAATTAATAAAAAATGGCTTGCCTCACACCGTACGAAGAAAGCATTTATGAAAAACAACCCAGACTGGCTAAATGAAGTTACAACTTTTGAAAACCGCATACATCCTCTGACAGCAAAAGAGGAAGACCTGCAAAAACTAAAAACGAGTGTTCTGAGTACACAAGAAAACCTCAACTTGAAAATGCCACAAAAGATATATCTAAACCGCATCTTTCAGAAGCATTATGTCTTAGTTTGTAAAAGATAAAGATAAATCAAGGTCCAACATTACAAAAGCTGTGGTGCTTGCAAGCCCAGTTTGACTGCAGAGAATCAAAGGGAATATTCCTACTCCACCAAATGCTTTACCCACAAAGTATAATATAGAAGAATCTTTAGCGTTGTTTATGGAATTGGGATTGTTAAAGAAAAAATATTCTATTTTACGAAGCTCTTTAAAGAATCATAATGTGAATATTATTCCTGGATATAAAAAGATTACATCTGCCAAAAAAAGAAGCAGTGCAACCTAATGTAAAGGTTACTGAAGTATCGGTAGAGGTAAAACTGCAAGAATTAATGGATCATGCAGCCAAACGCTTTATTCAAAGGTTGCCTGAAGAGGAAGCAGTATCACTTCCAGATAGGCTTCCATTGATAAATAAGTCGGGATGTGATGGATCATCCGGTCAAAGTGCTTACAAACAAACAATATCGACAAATGACACAACTATTACAGATACAAATGTGTTTATGGCTTCAGTAGTTCCTTTACGACTGAGAAGTGAAATCGCTGAGTATTGGAAAAATCCTCGCCCATCATCAGTTCATTTTTGCCGTCCGATATTTTTTCAATATGCAAAGGAGTCTTCAGAAATAATCAAATCTACAGTGAACGATATAAAAAAGCAAATTTCGGAACTAAAGCCTTCTGTTATTGAAATAAAGAATGGAAAAAGTTTTTTTTCTAAACTTTCGGATTTGAACAATGTGTATTGCAAAGCGCACCGGTTTAAACTAATTACCTAATATAAATTTACTTAGATTTAAATATTAAATGTATAAAAAAATGTGCATTTTCGATACAAATAAAAAATTTATATTTAAAAAACATGTTAACATTTAACTGGAAAAATATTCCTATTTGAACCGCAATTTTTGGAGCACCCTGTAGCTCCAGCAGTATTTTGTAAACATTATTTTGAAGCCTAAAGTGTCCTCTGTTAGTATCTTTTGAAATCTTTAAAATATCTTAATTATTTCAAAAGTTATGATTTTTGCAACGAAAAAAGTCAAAAGACGCCACTGGCGCGCCGTGTTCCAAGACAATAATTGTCATAGTTTTCCTTATAAACGTTAAAGAATGTTTTCTCTGATTATAGTATGCCACGCCCACTGTTTAAATCTAAAATGTTTTTTGGTGCAACGCACAAATTTGGGTGTTGGTGGCAGAAAAACATGTACTTTTTTGACAACTACTTTTTAAAAGTCAAATAAATCCATAATACGTTGTAGTAAAATATGCTGCATTAGAAAAAGTCTAGCGAAGTGAGTTAAATATTGTATAACGAAAACTGACGAAAATTTTCATGTACATATGTAACTCAGTAGGTTATATGCATGTAAGTTATTTTTTCTAAGCTGAAGGCCTTTGTTGCTATTGCTGTTTGAAATAATTAGCGTATAATTTAAATTGTAAGCTAATTTCTTATAAATAAATAAATAAATAAAATAAATATTTTTTCTGTTAACATTTTGGTAAAGTTTTTATTAAAATAAAATATTTTCTTTTTGTTATAAAAAAATATGTAATTTACATATAAAATTTAGCTTTTGCAGTTTTCTTTGGAAAAAAAGTTAGCTGCGTCTACCTCCATCATGTTATAGACACGACATGAGGGTGAGAGTTTATTCTTAAAATTTACATAAAAAATTTACCAACTTTTACCGATCGCTGAACTAAGATAAAGATTTTCTGATAAAGTTCACGAAAATTGCGACGTACATAGGTCTGCAATAAAATATGTTGCATACTTATAGGCTAAAACTTTTTTTAGATATTGCAATAAAGATTACAGGAATTTTTTCATTAATATTTTCTAGAAAGTGCGATAGTAATTTAATAAATACTGATGTCTAACATCATTTGCTTGCTTTATCTGACCCTTAGATAATTAGTATAAGAAGTCAACCTATTCTAGCTAAACCCCAACAGTTTCTTTTATTATATTTCTATTGATATAATTTTTTATTGAAAGCACCGTAATAGACCATATGTACTGCTACTTAGATCTTCTGTACAACCTTTATGTTCACCGTACAAGGTCTTTTCGGTAAGTTTTTAATAACAAAAATTCTGTGTTATTTGAGAAAAAATATTAAGAACTAAAATTACGGCATAAGGTTTTTAAAAAAACTTTCCTTTAAGTTTTCGTACACTGCCGTCCTAATCACCAAGCCTTAACGCGAAAATAGGCTTTCAACACTCTACCTGTTATACTTCCCTAGTTTTTCAGCTTGTATGCGATGTACGATGTTCCCATCCACAAAAAATACAATAAACACTTGGAAAAAAAGTATGGCCAACCTCTAACTCGAAAACGCTATTCTCCCATCAAAAATGTTTTAGTTTATATGCAAGGTACGACGACTACTGTTCCCCACCAATCTGTTTTTTGCTTGACTATATATATTAACACGATAATAATTTTTAACTATTTATGGGAGGTACCACTATCCTAATCCTGTCTGTATTTTGCTAAACTATGTACATTAGTATGAGGGTTACTTGTGCAAAGTTTTAAGACTCTAGCTATTGTAGTTCTCCTATAGGAGCTACCACGCAGACTGCTCCAATCCAGTATTTATTGGTAGACTATGTGCATTAGCCTAGGGGCTACTCGTACAAAGCCTCAAGGCTCTATCTATTGCAGTTTTCTAGGTACACGATAGAATATCCTCACTATGTATAGGAGGTACCAATTCAGTCTGTGTTTCTCTAAACAATGTATTTTCGTATAGGGGTTACTGATGCAAAATTCCCAGACGCTTCCTATTGCAGTTCTCTAGATACAGGATAATATTTTTTTACTTCGTATAGGGGGTACAGGGATCACTGTTCCAATTCAGCCTATGTTTTTCTATAGTATATGGGTATATGGGTTACTTGTACCTACTTTTAAGATCATATCTATTATAGTACTCTATGTACATGATAATAATTTTTCACTTTATATGGGAAGTACCACGCCCACTATCTCACTTCATTACGTAATTTAGTAGATTATACGCATTTGCACAGGGGTTACTCATGCAACGTTTCAAGGCGCTATCTGTTACAGTTCGCCAGGAACACGATAATAATTTTTCACCTTGTATGGGAGGTACCATGCCACGTTAATATAGAGGTTACGGGTGTGAAATTTCAAACTGTGAAAATTTTAGAAAGATCGGTTCACTGGTGTAGGCACTTATCAGAGACCTGCATGCTAGCACTTAACATTAAAAAAATGAATGGTGTTAATGCATGATTCATATCAATGAGACTGTATGCCTGCCACTGCTTGCAATTTCTGTTTATTCCCATGATTCACAAAAGCAATGAATTAGTTTGAGTGGTTCGTAAAAGAAGCTGCTGACAAATGTGTATAGTTTTACAGAAGATTTTTATTCTAATATGAGAAAAATTATTATATTGTTATATATTTATTTATTTATCAATGATTATATAAAACATTAAATGAATTTATATAACATATATTTAAGAGTAGGATAATCTAGGCCTTTAATTAATTATTAATTAATAATTTAATTTAAAAATGTAGAGACGGATTTTTTTTATTTTATTATGTACATATTTACATATGTATGTATCGAAAGAAAATAAGAAACGGAGTTAAGAAAAAAAATTAAATAAAAAATTTAAAAATTCGTCAATATATAAATAAATATATGCTTATATATATGTACATATATATACACTTATTATAAAAGTAACAAAATTAAATAAAATAAAAAAGTGAATGAAATTATCTATTAGTCATATTTATCAACTGAATTCAGGAAAAGTAAATTATTTACAGTTTTCGAACCTACGCGATTACGCTTTTCTGTTAAGATGTTACCTGCGACTAAAAACTCGCGCTCGAATTATTGTGCAAGTTTGTGTTAGTTTTACGAAGTTTATATGTAAATACCTACTGAAAGAAATAATTTTAGAGCAATTTTATATATGTATATGTATATTGTAAACAATTTACGCAATTTTACAATAAAATGTGTGTAGGTAAATCACTCTACCTGGAAAAGATGCAAAAAAATATTTGGTATTTACAATCTTTTTGGTTATAAATAATATATGTACATACATATTTTAAACTCTTCTTTTGAAAATTAATTTTTCAAACCTTTTTTGTTCAAGAATATATTTTTTATTGATACATATCGTTAGCTAAAAAACAAACAAAAATATAATTTTACAGAAGAAGCAAAAACCTTTGTAAAATGAAAACTAAACTATACGATACGATACGTATCTTTATTTTTTGGTAATAAAAGCGTAGAAGTGTGAAACTTCGTCAAGACATGTAGTTTAATGGTATTCATAAAAACCAAACTATTTTTGATTTTTTGAATAGTTACGCCTTACAAGGCAGTAATTTATGATAATCTTAAATTGTTTTTTCATTATGTAGAACACAAATTTATGGTGAGCTAATGGAGAATTCAGTTAATGAACAAAATTGTATTAATACTTATGTCTATTTTGATTTTTCTTTATCCATTAACACTACTATTTGTCAATACTTATTTTGTTTTTTTCAAATAAAAAAAAATAATTACTTTATTGTCAAAATAGTCACAATTTGTTTGCCTTACTATAATTTACTCATTTAATTCATTAAATATTTTTGCAAAAATAGAATAGGAGTACATGTACATGAATTCTAGGAATACTTGCAATATCTTAACCCTTATTTCAATTAAATTTGATGTTTATTTGTGTATGCAAATAGCCCATTTGTGGCAGGTAAAAGAATTTCAACGAATGTAGCAAATATGTTCATCTCGTACAAAGATGTTACAAGATTTTTATTAACAGAATTGCAGCCCTACATAAACATCATAACATTCTTTTTCGAACGCTAGTCAATACTTTAACAACGTGCATTTGTGAGTGGTTTGAGTGTTCTGCAAAACAATCAAACAACAGCAAGAAATTTTTACACACTTTCGCTAACAGCACATATAAAACAAGGGTGTGTTAATAACAGTCAATTGTTAGTGAGTTAACACTGCAAGCAATATCATTAGTACATATTGATGTTAAAACACGAACAAAAGCAAATTTAAATGTGAGTGGACAGCGAAAGTGAATCAACTCATGCAGGTCTCTGGCACCTATAGCTTTCCGACAAACAAACAAACATACTTGCAGGTTAGTGATTTGTTATTTTTCACAAAACAAGACACTAAAGGCCATTTTTCGCCCGTTACTTTAACGGAATGTTACACATGAAAATGTTTGTTTTGTTTATGCTTTCTTTATCAATGACTTGTTAAAATTAAGCTAATTTAAACTAATTTTTAAGATATTGGCTTACGGTTTGTGAAGAAAGAAGAGGAGAATCTCAAACAATAATAAAAATGTTCATGCATTACATTCCGTTAAATTTCTCGATGCTTTACAAATTCCGTTCGAAATTTAAATGATTTAGTAGTTAGCTTCTATAGATTTCTTCCGGTTTCATTAGAATAAGTACCTACATATTTGTTAATATGTAAGATTGTTTATTAAAGTTATGTCAAAATATGTTGTAAATAGTTTATAAGGCCATAAAATGCGTAAAAAGTGGTCTCATTTTTAAAAATTTCTTAGATTTACGTTTTCTATAGAAGCAATATACAAAATCAATTCCATTGTTATTCCTTTTTTAGAATATGCAACTTTTGTTTCTGCCAGAAAAATTGCAGCGAGAATAGTTGCAAAATGTGCACTTATTTAGTACAACTCTTTTTTTATTTTCTAGCTTCTTATTTATGTCTTAATTTTTATTATATTTAAAAGCTGATACACAAAAAGGAGGAGGAGACCTACTTCAACTTTTAACTGTTCAAAAGCACTCTGAAGGTTAAAATTATCAAGCGGTTTCCGTAAAAAGAAACACAAAATAAATCACTTCTATTTAAATTCAAATAATTAAGACAGCAACATATGTAAGTCTTTTGAATTCTTTTTTAATGGAATTAAAAAGCTAAATAAAAAAATTGGAAAAATGCGTTTTAATTTAATTTTAGATAATATTTCTCTGAGTCGATTATTAATGAGTCAGTGAAGAGGCACCTAAAAGTGCCCCATCACATAATGCACTTACATACCGCTGACTTATAATGAGTTAGTTTTTAATGTCTAAAACATATGTCATTCCTAGGACATTGTGTAGTAAAAATGATTAGTTTTTTTTTTACAAAGAAATGAGTTAGCTTTTGGGTCATCTATGACTCATTTCAAGTTAGCTTTATGTTAGTTATAAGTACTCAATGTCCGACTGGGGATATATATATATATATATATATATATATATATATATATATATATATATATATATATACTCGGATCAACCGTTATAACATTTAAAAACATCAATATTATTAATTTTGTATGTGTGTCTTTAGTTTAATAATTTTATTAATTATTTCCAGATTTTCCTGGCATGTGCTTTGCATCCACCCGCTGTGCAACTGTTGAACCTGGTAAGACCTGGGATTTGACACCTTTCTGCGGCCGTTCAACCTGTGTACGCAACGAAGAGGATCCATCCAAGTAGGAATTAATTAACATTCGAGTCTTGATTGTGTTTATCTATAAATAATATTTTATTCAATATTTTAGATTGTTGGAATTGGTTGAGGATTGTGGACCACTTCCTTTAGCAAATGATAAATGTAAACTTGATACCGAAAAAACTAATAAAACGGCTCCTTTTCCCTACTGCTGTCCCACTTTTACGTGTGAACCTGGTGTAAAATTGGAATACCCCGAAATACCTAAAGAAGAACCAACCAAAAAAGAATAATTTCCACAGTTCTTTTAAATAATAAAAATAAATATTGTTCGTAGTTTAATGTTTTGTCTACTTTTAAAAAGCATAGAACTATTATTGTCTGATTCATTCTCTTTTATATTTCCATTTGCATGATACTAATTTAATATAATTTAATGTACATACACACATTCATACATGTATCTATACATGCATTTTTCACTTCAGTTGAACAGCAAGTGTCATCTGTTTCAATCTACGATATTCTAAAAGTTCTATGTATTTGAGACCTAAAAGATATTCATATATATATGTATGTAGATATATCTACATACATATGTATGGATATGTGTGTATAAACAAAATGTGAACTTTGACATACGTCTTTCTAAATATTCTTGTCAATAACAAAACGGAACAATTTGCTTATTAAACAATTCAAAAATAAAACACCCAAAACAGAACCAATTACTGGAGTCCTTTTTTTGTTGTGAAACAGGTATGTACCCGTATGTATGTCTTTTAAGGCAGATTATTTTTTTGCTGTTACTTACGGTAATCACCACAATTTGTAAACGTTTTAAAAAATACCATGTCACCTACCACATAGTCACCGTAGCAATCGATTTATTGTGAGTAAAATTTTAACCCAGGGCAAAAAGTTTTTGCTCCCCCCAGCAAGTTTACTTTTTCAAATGCATTAGATACATATTTGACAAAAATTGTATGTCTTAATATCAATTTAAAAATCGCTAGATTTCCCGCTAACCGCTAAGAGACCATTTTCCCACGATTGGCATTGCAAAAACGTTAAATTTAGCTTTAAATCCCCAAATCGGCAACAGTGACCATAACTAAAGCACTATAAAAGTAAGAGTCTTGAAATTGGTTGTGGAATTTGCAAAATCGAACATACTGGCAGGACGCCTACGGCTTGGCGGGCACAGCTAGTTGTTGAATAGAAACAAAGTTTTTGTAAATTGCAGATGTCGCCAAAAATTTAAACTGGATGAAGAAAACACGGACTTTAACGAGATTAATAGATTCTTGCCATTTGTGTATGTTTATGCTTAAAAGAAAAACATTTCATGTTTAAAACTGAATTAAACAGACTCAAAGTTTTAACACTAAGGCCCATTACTATAACTTGCCATTAGCTAAAGTTAGGATTTTATCAGGGAAATAACTAGTTTTTCGTTATTATAAGTATACTTTAAGCCAGAAGTGACTGATCTAAAGGGAAGACCATCTTGCCTTTAACTTTTAACATTTGATATAAGAGTTTGAAGTTGCCATGTTTTGTCATCTATAAAGTTGCCATATTTTCTAATCTATGAAGAAAAATAAATTCAATCACAAAGATTAATAACATTTATTTTAATTGCCATTGTACGTCTTGAGTACGTTCCTCCAGAGGGTAGGTAACTTTGATAGCTATGATTCCTAAGCTGAGAAAAGACCACACAGAATTAGAATAATATATACCTTTAAGCCTTTAATCAAATATGTCAAAGCTGTTTGAGATGTTCATAATTAAGATGAAACCAATTCTAAGCTACACAGGATCTATTCCGAATCATCGATTGGGCGAAACAAGCGTTAACGTATTCAAAGAAGCATGAAACGCATCCAAATCCCGCTGGCCGTATCATACTAAATGAACCTGGTTACATTCTAATAAGAAGGAGGGATATTGCTTTGCTCGTCCAAACATCAGAGCAATCTAGAACGGAGACACAAGAATCCTTTACGAGGTCGGGCTCAATGAATTTCAACTAACAGCTTTAAGGTCACTGTAAAGAGCTTGATTTTGGCAGGACATCCTCAGTAGTAATCCGAACAGGGATGCTTAAATAGATTATGGATAATAGTATGAGAGTTGCAGTTGTTACATATGGATTGAAGATAAATGTGGGTACGGGTGATAAGATCTACATACTCACAGACTCCCAGATGAATATTATGTGTTCTAGCAGTTCTTAGGGCCACCGAGGAAACGTACAGGGACAACTTTCACTCCATAAGTGAACATCTAATCGGCGCCAATTTCGTTGAAAAGCGCAGCGTCAATTTCCTGGACAACTAAACAGTCAGATTGTGTTGGGCTGCAGACCACTGCAATACTTTTGACTTGATTTTGTAAAAACAAAAATAATAAAATTAGCTTCGTACAAAGAAAATGAGAGCAAATATTGGTTGTAATTTTATTTTTCTGTTAGATTGTTATTATAAGTGTGAAATAAAATGCCACTCTATGGCACTTAAGCTGTTGCGTGCATAAACCTTTTCTCTCAGGACAGAGAGAAATGTTTTTCTATCAGCTTCGAGTAAATTTGAAGCACCGACAAAGGCCAAACCACGCCGCGAGAAAAATCTATTAAATGCGGCTAACAACGTTTCAGACGACATATCACTAATCGCCTCTAGATGTATTGCTTTCGTCACGAAACGTATAAAAACAACTACATAACCTTTCGTTATTTTACAACCCCTTCCAACGTAAGATTCAATTTCAAATGGCCCAGCGAAATGCAAACCCGTATGGGTAAAAGGCCTGGAAAGGTTTGTTCTCTCTGGAGGTAACGAAGCAATCAATTGTTGGCCCGTTTCTTTTATAAAGAGAATACATCTTTTACAATTACGAATGGTACCACGGGTAAGATTCTTTAAATTAGGGATATAAAATTCCATTCGAATGGACATGTCGCATAAATAGCTTTGTAAAATTAGCCTCATATGGAAATATTTTATTGTTTATTAAATCTAGTGCCAAAGATCCACGACTTGCTATATAAGCGGGATTATTTTTGGAATAATGTGAGACCAATACTCAATTCCTACACATTTAACAATTAGTGCAACTCTATTCTCAACAAATGTTGGCAAATCACATGACTCTTTATTTAGCCATGCCAGAACTGTAGAGGAGTTAGTCCATAGAAAAATCTTATCTTCGGGGAATTTTAACTGACATTTTAACTAATCCACAATTTTTGCCAATAATACTGCTTCACAGAGTTCTAATCGGGGTAAAGACTCAAATTTTACTGGAGATACTTTTGTTTTAGAAGCAAGTAAATGCGTTGTAGTCTCAAACGGGGAAGAGACGGAGCGAACATAGATTGTTGTCCGTGGATCTCGATATCATTCTCTGGGTGAAAGTTAACCCATCTATTTTTTAAACATCCGGGTAATCGTCGAGAAAAGCGTTCCAATGAACCAACGTAAAAGGGTTTACAAACTCATCCAAAACTGTCTTGTCCTTCAATATTTGTTGCATAATCATTTTTGCAACAACAATTTTCGGCAAAAGCCAACCGGCGGAATCAAATAATTTCTGCTCTGGTGTCTAAAAATTAAATTTTCCCACTTTTGATCTAATATTATCACCTAATTTGTAATTTAATTTATTCTTTCTTAGAGAGAATAAAACGAACTTAAGCTTGACTTCAAATTTCATCTGTATGTAAAATAAATAGTTCGACTAATAAAATTTCAAATATGCAATATAATTTCGCTATTTCAGACAGCTCGTTTAAAATGAAAGCTATCATTTTGAGGATTCCAAAGCAAACCTAAAGTTTTTGTAGTGCTCACATCAGAATATTTCAAAAAATCCGCATCAAGCAAATTTTCATTCCGAATATTCTCTAAAAGAAGTATATTATTAGCGGTGCATTTTCGGAGAATGCAACCAACTGAACGAAAAACTGCAATGAACTTATTACGTTTTCTTAAACCATCTTCTAGGTTATGAGCACCAGATAATAAGTCATCCACGTACATATTGTCTTTTAACATTTCAGATGCAGCAGGACTGCGAGCTTTGCAATCATTCGCCAATTGCAGTAAAATTTTTATAGCTAGATAAGGCGCACAATTGACTCCAAAAGTGACTGTTTTAAGCTAGTAGTCCTTAATTTCGTCATCAGGGTTACATCGGAAAATAATCCTTTGAAACGTGGAATGATTAGGATGTATAAGCATTTACCTGTACATTCTCTCTACGTCGGCATTAAATTCTCCAACGGAGAATTAAAATAGTGAGATCCGCTTTTAATCTCGGACCCGGGTACAATACACTACCATTAGTAGATGGACTTGAAGTGTTAAATACAACTCGCAATTTCGTAGTAACGCTGTCTGGCTTAATCAATGTATGATGAGGCATATAATAGCAAGTAGCCTCTGATTCGGGGGGAGAAGTTCCATGCGACTTTAAAACGGGGTCTTTCAATAATCGTGTCTCATTTCTTTTAAAACTGGGAGTTGCCTAGAGACAAATATTTTGAAAATTCTGGCTTAAACTGTAAAGAAACTACAAAGCAGCAATCTGAATTTCTATAAGTTGTGTTTCTGTAAAGCTTGTCTCATAATTCTTCTATTTGGGTTGATCGGGGTATGGGCGGAACTTCTTCGAGTTCCCAAAATCGGGCGAGTTCATTATTTAACTCGATTTGGTTAAAATATGTTAAAACGGGAACAGAGCCAAACAGAGCCAGCCAAACACGGTCTTTTGCGCTATGAGATTGGCAATAGGATGTTTTCATACTTCATAAAGCAATATTTGCGTCTCAACATCACCGTCTAGGAGTATATCTACTGGGACAGAATTAACGTCTGCCTTTAACACCCAGCAAAATATTTACTTACAACTTCAGTCGGAACAACTTCTTAAATGCATTACTTAGTATCTCTATTCGCCACTCGCTATATTACCTAGAAGCTATTTAATAACTACTTCCTTATAATGAATTATATAACTAATTATTTTCTTGTATAAAATAATACATTTAGTTTAAAAACGAAAATTGATGTTTTACGATATAGTAGGTAAAACTTTTAGATCTAAATTTTTAAATATGCTAATATTTACAAGACCACGTCGTTTTCCTTACAAATAATGTGTTATTAAAAAAATTATTTGTAATACATTTGAATGCATTTTTTTTTTTCAAATTACATTAACCTGCCTCTCGTGAGCAAATCAGCTGTATGAATATTCATACGCAATATAACACACTATGTTTTTTTTATTTATTTAGAGTAGTAAAATAAATGTTGTTATGAATTGCCCTTCTATTATCTACGCATTTTTATGCATTTTGTATTTCAAACACATTTATATAAATATAGGTAGGTACATGGACATGCCCCCATGTGATATAAGTATTTTTTCTGTGTATAAATATTTTTATAACAGAATTAATTTTATAAATGACATCGTATTCTTTTACCCACCGTGAATATTAAAATTTTTTGTTAATTAATATTTCTTTTAATTGTATTTAGCTTATTATTTTGATCCCAAGTAAGTTGATTGGTAACAAGTTGATTCGCTTATATTTTTTTAAGTTTTAAAATGTTTATGATATTGTTATACCAAAGGGTGCTGTAGCTCAAGTGGTTATCACGTGGATTACAAGAACGATGAGTTCCATACTCAGCCGTGCTAACATAAAATAAAGTTTTCTGATAACATTCTATTCTCTTAACAATTACGCAAGCGCCATCTTTTGCCAATAATATAATATAAATTCGAACTAATGTACCTACATAAATAACAATAAGAAGGCGATACAGTAGGTACTGTTGTAAAAATAAGTATGTCGCGTACCGTAACTAATAAAGCTTAGTTGTGCACTTTTTTGTTATTTTTTAAATACTTTTTGTTTATTTATCTGTACTTTTTTCACAAAATGAAATTAAAAAACATACCTTTGCCATCTGTGTTTTTAAAGAAAGGTTTAAATAATAAAAGGGGAAAGATCTATTTGGAAACAAGACCCAAAAATATTAAACTCCAGTGAGATTATCTGAAAATAAAATAATTTTCGAATTAAAATATTTTACTTAACGGTTGGATTTATTTATCCGGTTCGTTTGGAACAAAATGTTTTCTCGTAAAATAATAATTTCGAAAATTATATTTAAAATGGAAAAATAAAAAACCAATTAGAAATTTTCTTAAAACATAAAACATATATGTATTTATTTTGTTCAAACGTATGTACGTTAGCGGGGTATACACTAGTATTAATTTGTAGCTGAACAAAAGAATATCTCTAAAGCGACAATAACTAAAAAATAGATTTTCGTTAAGCTTACAATAGGCGTGTTCTTTACTTTGCGCGTAAACAAAAAACATAAACATTTTTAGATGTAAAAATAACCAGTTTTTCCTTTTTATAAACAATTTATTTAAATGAAATAAAATTAATTTATTTATATCAATTTCAGTTTAAATTTGTGTTTTTTTTCTAGAATAAAATTTACTTAAATATATTCAAATAGAAGATAAATCTTCACACTTGGTAACACTGTTTACATTAAAATCTACTGAAAAGCAATCATTTTACGAAATGGTTCAAAAAATAAAACTTGTAGAAACCGCTTTTCAAATTCCAATCCGTATTTGTTCACTCTTTTGATACAAATAAGTTTAGACAGAAAAGTTTTAAGAGTCATTGTAGTTCTGATAACTGGGCATTGCGCTAGATGGATTAACGGTACATCAGATTTCTTTAGAATACGCGAGTGTGAAAAGGAATTAGATTCCATTAAGCAGTATTACTGCCCAGTTTTACAAAGCCACAGGCTTAGATGGCTAGGTAAAAGAGTTCACGATGTGCTAAGAAAATATCGTTGGCTTCTGGTGTCTAAATCTGATTCCCCTCAAAGGAAACAGGATGCAAATGAGGCGGCTTAGTCTTAGTAAACTGAATTTAAGTGTTTTCGTTCAAACGGTCGAATTGTACACATTACAGGACTTCTGTTGTAAAAATATACTTATATCACATGAGGGCAACGAGGATTCTCACATGTCCATGTACATACCTATATTTATATAAATGTGTTTGAAATACAAAATGTATAAAATGCGTAGATAATACAACGACAATTCATACCAACATTTACTTTATTACTCTAAATAAATAAAACATAGTGTATTATATTGCGTATGAATATTCATACAGCTGATTTGCTCACGAGACACAGGTTAACGGTAATTTGAAAAAATTGCGTTCTAATGTATTAAAAATAATTTTCGTTTTTAAATTAAATGTGTTATTGTATACAAGAAAAAATTAAGTTATATAATTCATTATAAGGAAGTAGTTATTAAATAGCTTCTAGGTATGCAGCGAGTGGCGAATAGAGCTACTAAGTAATGCATTTAAACGTTGTTCCGATTGAAGTTGTGAGTAAAAATTTTGCTGTGATCCTTTGGTATTACAATATCAACATACATATTTGCTAAGAATATTTATTCCACAAATATTAGAAAACTTAAAAAACCATAAGCGAATCAACTTGTTACCAGTCAACTTGCTTAAGATCCACATAATAAGCTAAATACAATTTTAAAAATATTTTTATTAATTAACAAAAAAATTTAAATATTCACAGGTGGGTAAAATAATACGATGTCATTTATAAAATTAATTCTGTTGTCGCATCCTAGCAAAAAAGAAGAAGACTAGACATTCTTGAAAGCATGGAAACCTACAAAACGCGAACTTTTAAAGCAGATATTATTAACGAACAGGTAAACACAACCTCAGACACACTTTTTACACCACTAAAACTGCAAACAATAAAAGACGAAAATACTAAATATTAACTGACCTCATATAAATATATCAGGTAGCAATCAATTAACCTACACAACACCATTTAAATAAACGCCTAATGAAAAATTAGCTAAACCCATTACTATTTATATTAAAAAAGGCAATACTAACTATCCAGTACAATTTTAAACGCGGCTTGAAAATGAAGTCTTTACCGAAAAGTATGACAACAGTTTATAATAGTTTGTTATTATACGCTGTTCAGACATAAGACTTAATTGCGTAGTTAGAGGACTTACGCAACTAAGGGCTTAATTGAGCTCAAGTTATCATACGAGAACTCCATTACAACTAAGGGCTTAATTGAGCTCAATTTATCATACGAGAACTCCATTACAACTAATTGCTTAATTGAGCTCAATTTATCATACAAAAACTTCATTATTAAATTGAGCAATTCGTCAATAATTGCGTCACTAATTGAGTAGAATACGAAATGCAACCCTTTTGTAGGTTACTGAGAAGTATGTTCAGTGAGAAAAATTGAAGTTTTGACATAGATATCTTTGTCTAACGTTTAAAATTTTATTTATTTATTTTTATTTCCTGTACAACAAGACAGAGTCTTATATTTACAGTACAGAAATGCATTACGTTATAAAAGATTCATTATTAAAATAAAAAAATCTTAGAAGTATATCAAATTTTAAATAAATTATCTAAGAAAGTTAAATATAAATTATCTATAAAAGTCAAATAATATGTTTTGAAACTATACCCAGCAAAAACTTTACTTACTAAGAAGCTATTTAATAATGAGAAATCGTTGTCGCAACTATTTACTTACAATTTAACTCAAAGAACTAGTTATTTGTGTTCGAGATGTCGCTAAAAGAATCCAATACGAAATAAATAATCATAACCAAAAATATAGGTACTTGAAATAGGTAAATACGTGATAAATATTAAAATAAAAACTTTTTTGTACGATGGTGATAGCTAAGATTCAGTAGTTATGGCAACGCAACATACTTATTTTTAGAACAGTACGTATTATCGGCAAAGGATGGCTCTAAATTATTGTAAAGAGAATTATTATTATTAGCAAACTTCATTTCATGTTGGCACGGCTTAGTATTGAACTCGTTATGAGGGATGCCACTTTGGGCTGATCGGACCAAAATTTGCAGTTTTTTCTTATTTATAAACGATTTGGTTCTTTGGTTGGTTTGTTCCAGTTCTTCTGCGATTTTGGTAGAACAAATTGTTTGTCCATTTTAAATGTTAAAATTACTTTCCAAGAAGAAAATGCTTAAAAATTTCTATACCATTTACTATAGCAATTGCAAATTTGTAATTGTGCAAATGTATAAGTTTAACAACCGTGTATTTACTTACAAATGAAAGAAATCATAGTAAATTACATTATAAAATTAAAGCAAACGAATTTGTAAACCCCCGTCTTCATTTGCTATCAATATGCCTTAACAAAAGTCAAACTTCATATAAAAAACAGTATTAAAAAAATTTCCTTTTCATATGTTTACGTATGAAAAATGGTGACTTTCCATCCCTTTTTGATGGTTGAAAGTGTTGCCAAAGTTAGTGGAATTTTTTTAAGTCTATCTTCACTTGCTTTTTAACCGACTTCAAAAAAAGAAGGAGGTTATCAATTCGTCTAAATTTATAACCTCCCGCAGAACTCTGAACCGATTTCAAAAATTTTTTCTTTATTAGAAAGGAAATACTTGGTCCCATTTTAAAAGAAGTTCAGAATTTTGAAAATTAAAGGGTGTCCCCACACAACATACGTGTTTTTTACGTGTATTATGAACCGTAAAGGGCATCCTTTTAAATTTAAAAAACTGCATATTACTATAGCTGCCAATAACCGAAATTAATAAAAAAAAACTTAAAAATTAAAGGGTGTCCCCATATGTGACATCAATTTAAATATATGAACCATTTGAACCATTGTAGACAATCACTAGAAAAAATTGGACAGAATGTCCAATATTTATAATCAGAAATTAAATATTTATAATTAAAAAATAAAGGGTGTCCCAATAGTTGATGTAATTTGATGTATATTGCAAAACTTTTGAACCGTAACAGAGAGACGGTTGAAATTTACAAAGAACCTGTATATCTGTCCTTTATAACATCAAGTATATAATTTAAATTTGGAAACTGAAGGGTGTCCCCATAATTGATATAATTTTACCTATCTAGACCTATCTTTTGAACCGTTATAGGCAAACACTTGAAAATTAGACAGAATCTCCACTACTATGTCCCGTATAATAAAATTTATAAATATTTAAAATTTTAAAGGGTGGTCTCAATAGTTGATGTAAATTGATGCATATGGCCAAACTTTTGAACCGTTTTAGACAGACATTTGAAATTTACAAAGAATCTGTCCTTTAAAATAAGTGTTTAATTTAAAACTGTACATTAAAGGGTGTCCCCTAGGTGATATTGTTTAAGCTATATGGCCATATCTTTGGAACCGTTACTTTTTATTACTGTGTCAGTAATAATAAGTGTAAAAAAATAAAGGGTGTGCTCATATCTGACGTAATTTGTCGTATATGGCTTTATCTGCTGAACCGTTATGGATAGACATAAGAATGTAGAGAACGTATATTACTATGTCCGTTAGAGCAACAAGTATAAAAGTATTTGATTTGAGTACTATTTCTTACAGATTACTTCCTTTTAAATTTTTAGTTTAGAATTGATGCACGCACATATGTTTGTTTTGTAGTCGGTTTTTTTTTGCAAGAATTATTATTCATCATCCTTGGCTTTATATACTTTTTTATCGTAGTGGAAGTCGCGCCTTTAGAATTAATTAAATTGTATTTTTTGAATAATAATTATTTTGCGTCATATCGTTGGCCGTAATTTTCTTATTCTTTTTGATTTATTTTTGCCATATTGTTGGCTTTCGTTTAAATTATAATTTTTCAATAATGTTCGTCGGTTAGTTTTTAAGAGAATAATTTGTGAGACATAAAAGGAGAGTAAATTGTACTTTTTGGTAATTTTAAAAACACATAACCTTTTTGTGTTTTATTCTATTTTAAGCTAGTTGTGCTCGAAACCCAGATGCTTGGCGTTCCAATTTTCTGAAGATGCCCCTACATTTTTATTGGTTCAATCGAGTCGGATTTCTGGATATTGATTTGTGGAACACAAAGTTTAAATTGATTGATTTTGCTTGTGTAACATTTGTTTGTATTACACAAAATTAAACAAGAAATATTGTTGATTATAATACAAGAGATTGCAGCATTCCATCTGCATTTGTTCTCTTAAATAAAGTTGAATAGTTTCAATATTTGTTTAAAACTTTCATAATACAGTTTGTTGAGCATTTGTAGCAAAGCCACTAACCAATAAAAGTGGTTTTACACGACGTGTATTTGTCATATGACTTATCTATACACGTCGTGTGAACCCTTTCAAACATAACATGTGTATTTTCCTTGTGTACAATACATATGACATTTTTATTTAGAACGTGTTCTATTTTGATGTGACAAAGCATCTGACATCCTGTAATGCAAACTTGATATTTTGCTATTTTAGGTTTTTTTGTGGTACCAAAAGCACTAAAAGCGTGGCAAAAGCACTACTTTTACATCTTTGCATCAGCTGTGGTTGGCAATACAAAACTGTGTGGCGGAAAAATTATATATTGTAGGTTATGTCACATGTAATTACACATGTACGTTTGAAAGCTAAAATTAAAACCGTATGTAAAATGTCTATTTTGACAAACACATGAAATTACATATGGGTTCTCAAACTGACAAGTCATATGACAAATACACGTCGTGTAAAACCATTTTAAGTAAACATTTTACGAATCACCCTGTTATTATATACTTACTTAGTTTTTCTTCAATATGATCCTAAATAATAGAGTAGTTTTGTTGTAATTTTTAATACTCAGCTGTTTGTTTGTTTGATTCTTTAGCTTCTTGTTTTGGAAAACAAATGATAAATTAATATTTTATATTCGATGAAAATATGAAGTGAATTTAATTTAAAGATAAAAGTAATAGTGATCTATAATAAAATAAGGATAGTGCACATAGTTTCATTTTTCTGATACGCTTGTTTATAACAGAAGAACTGTAGATTATTTGGTAAATATTTAGTTGCTTGATTACAATCAGTGTTGCCGTTGAAATCGTATAATAAGATTTTAACGTTAGTTAAATAAAAACTGAAATTTTATTTAACCCTAGTCCTTATACCCAACTTTTATTATGTGGACGTATACCCAAGTACATGTGTGGCCAGTAGTAATTATGCGCGTCTTTCGTTATAAGTTTTAAGCAAAAAAATATTTTTGTTAATAAAATTTTGTTCTTTAATATATTAACTAACATGTTGACCGTCCAGGGTGGTTAGAATAAGTTTGAGTACATAGTAAGCTAAATACTTGCAGTTCTTATTAAAGATAATAAAAGGACAATAATAGATGATATCTGTAACTGCTTTTATAATTTAGTAATAATAACGCTGTGGCAACGTTTCGCTTTGCGTATTATTATAAAAATATAGCATTTTCACAGCTAAAGAATCGTTACAAAATATGGTCGAATTTATGGGAAGTCCCTTTTACAACCTCAAATTCCATACAAGCAAAAATAAGTATTTGCCTAGTTGTAACTGTCAAGAACGCTCATTGTTGTTAGAAAAGTTGACTTATAAAGTTTGTTTTTGTGTGAATAAAAAAAAAATGGACCGCAAAAGAAACTTTGATCATTTGTCTTCCAGACAATATAAGAGGTAAATTCATATATATAAAATAATTTTATAAACATAATGAACAAATATAAATTACAAATTCTTAACAGATTAACTAGTGCTGAAAAAGAAGAGTATGTCCAAAGACTTTTTGACGACATCGTAGAGGACAACATACATCCGGACACTAAAAATACCGACGGAGAAAACAGACAGCCAAATATTTTAGGACAACGAAGTGGCCCGGTGAAGTCTAAAACTGTCCACTTTATAGTGCTGCAATGGGTATCAATCGATTGCAAGCAATAATGCAATTCATAAGGTTTGATGATTCAAATACAAGAGAAATTCGACAGCAAACTGATAAAGTTGCACCAGTCTCCGAGTTATGGACCATGATGAACTATAATTTTGAACGTTTGTACAAATCCAGTGAACGAGCAGTTGTTTTCTTATCGTGGCCGTACCCGATTCACGCAAACCGGCAAAGTATGGTATCAAGGTATGGTGGGTATGTGATGCCAAAAACTCTTACCCTCTGCATGGGCAAATATATTCCGGACAAGCTATTACGGGACCGGAAAGTAATCAGGGTGAACGCGTGGTAAATGATTTGGTAAGTCAATTTTATGGAAGCGCACGCAATGTAACAATGCACAACTTTTTTTCAAGCTCAGCGAGGAAAAAAAATCCAAGTTGGAAGCTGCTATTCGTGTTATATTCACGACGAACGCAGAAGACGCACTCGTAACATGTGCTCTGAATGTAAACGGCCAATATGTGTGCAACATTCGAGCAATTTCTTTGTATGCAAAACTTGCAATAATGGAGACAAAAAATAAATAAGTTAATTTTAATAAATAAAATAAGTAATAATAAATAAAATAAATTTACATTACCACAAAAACCCAAAGTCTTTAATAATTTTATTAATACAATTGCATAAGTGGCCACATCTGTACTTGGGTATACGTTCTTGGGGGTCTCGGCTTAAGAAGCTCATAGATCCTCAGTGGTTTGACCTAGGTGTCAGTTGACGCAGAATTTTGCCATTTCCTTAGATACCAAATTTCAATAGAAATTTGGAAGCCATTTAGGAGGTGCATTACTCAAAAGTGTTAGTGGCCACACCTGTACTCGGGTATAAGGACTAGGGTTAAAGGTTTTAATAGTTATTTGGCTTTTTGTTTTTGCACATAATCTCGTTGTTGCTTTATTGAAAATTTATAACAAATAGGTGGCTCTTATTTATCTTTATAAATTTAAAATAGTTCAATCTGATAATTTATTCAGATTTAAAAAATTGGCTGCTCTACTGTTGGAGTTTGAGAGCTACTGCGTCGGTTTGCCACAAAACCGCTTTTCCATAGACCTTCAGAAAGAAGAATTTGAAGATTTGTGGGATAAGGTAAGGGTTGGCTACGAGATTCTTGCTATCACCAACACAACTGAAGATTGCAGCCTGGTACAACAGCTGTATAGAGAATGTCGGTCAGCGTACGTATGTTTTACTACTCATTTGGATCAGCAGAAAATCTGGGTATAGACACAAATGCAAGAAGAACGGAAATTTTCGCAACGGATTATATCAATCTTGAAGGCGGTATTTTGTATTATGCTAGTTTTTCCGAATTTTTTGGAAGTGGAAAATTTAGTTTATGTACTGCTAATTTAGTTGGCTCAGCTTTAACAAAAGATTTATCTAATTATTAAGAATATCGACTTTTCTAAGCAGCCATCGAGGTTAATAGTGAACTATATAAGTCATGGAACACGTAAAGTTTTAAAGGGGTTGTTTCAATTTGAGTTTTATTCAAATATGCTCAAGGCTTTAAGGCAAAACAATTTCAAGAAAATAATGGCTCGAGATGCTCATTTTAAATGGAAGTTTTTCAATCACAGGTCTTTCGAATGTTACCTGACCATTACAACGTTTTTTCGAAAACCTTACCTTAAAGGAAAAAATAAAAATAGTTGCGAACAAGGCAATTTGCAAAACCCTAAAATGTATGCTAAATCACGGTGGAGTAAATCGAGTTATTATCGTTGGAGGCAATTAAAGGCGTTCGCTGCGGAGATACATATATGTCATATATAGCGCTGTTGGCTTTCGTTTAAATTATAATTTTTCAATAATGTTCGTCGGTTAGTTTTTAAGAGAATAATTTGTGAGACATAAAATATTATAAAAAAAAATTTATAGTTTTTTTATATTTATATATATATTTTAGGGATAACTTTGGAAGATAAATAATTTTGTGGCAACGGTGCTCGTGATCATCGTTTTTGTAGTCAACGTGCTAACCACTTGAGCTACAATAATATCTACATATTTGCTAAGAATATATCTTCCAAAAATATTAGAAAACTTAAAAAAACCATAAGTGAATCAACTTGCTTAGGATCCAAATAATAAGCTAAATACAAATTTAAAAATATTTTTATTAATAAACAAAAAATTTAAATATTCACAGATGGATTAAAAATGCTTGAATATTTTCAATGCATATGTAATTGCTTAACTGTTGCTTAGAAAAAGTGTGCAGCAAAAACAAATAAAAGAAGAGCAACTCATTTGCTTAAGCTTTCTATTTGTCTCTTTCTGCAGCAAAGTAATCAGCAAAGCAATTACTTTAAAAATATTTGCTGTTGATTAAGCAATAAAATGCTTAGCTGTTTGCTTTGCTGTTTTTTCTTTCTTTTTTCTTCTTCTGTTTTTTGCTTTTGCTTCGCTTATAACAAAATGTTATATAAATGCTGAGGAATTCAGTTTTTTATTTGCTGAAAAAAATGTAAGCAAAGCAAAGATTTTACTGCTGTTGCTATTTTGAAGCAAGCAATTCAAACCCTGATTTATACACAGAAAAAATACTTATATCACATGGTGGCAACGAGGATTCCCTCATGTCCATGTACATACCTATCTGTATTGATATATGTGTTTGAAATAAAAAATGCGTAGATAATAGACGGGGAATTCATCCCAACATAGGTAGCATCACAAAAAATGATTAATGCTTCTTTTATTAAAAACTAGCTATCCCCAGTATGCTTCGCTACACCCATAATATAATAATAAACAGAATGATAACAATTTTTTACTTTTAATGGGATGTGCCACTCCCAGTATTCTTATCCAGTCTGTATTTTGCTAGACTATGCACATTAGTATGAGGGTTACTTGTGCGAAGTTTCAAGACTATACCTAATGTAGTTCTCTAGGTACGCGATAATAATTTTTCACTTTGTGTAGGAGGTACCACGCCCTCCAATCAAAATCAGTCTGTGTTTCTCTACACCATGTATATTAATATGGGGATTACTGATGCAAAATTCCAAGAGTTACATACATGTTACATATATGTATTATGATTATTACTACTATTATTATTGTATATTAGTAATACTATTGTAACTCTTTACTTTTACTTTATGTTATATTATATATCCAAATCATATTATCATATTTTGTATTGTAACTAATTTCATATTTTTTCTAATTGATTATTAATAATTTAAAAAACTTCGAAGAAAGACTTATTTTGTAAATCATTTAAAAAGAATAAAATAATTAATATATATAAAAATTTAAAAAAATAATCATTGGATTATTTTACTGGAGCAGTCGAGTATCGCGAACCAACCCTAATCAGAATATTTAAAAAGAAGTTAGTGTAAAATCAAAAACTTTAAACCGATTTGATAGATTTTATTAATAAACGAAAAGATCTGACTCAAACAAAAGCAGAATTTTGTATTTGCCAATTGGAAGTGGATTGTGAATATTTGATCAATAATAACTAAGAAAAACACGACGACAGCAGCTGAATTTTATCTAAGCATTCCCAAAATTTTACAAAAAGAAGGATAACTCAAAATAAATAAAAAAAAAAACATCAGCAGTAGTAGCAACATTTAAATATATTTTAATAAAGAAGTGCATATCAGGAAAACATATTCATTCAATCAACAAACTGAAAACAAAATTTTTGATGTCGTTAAATGCATTTACACTTTTGGAAGGTGTTCCAAATTATGATGGACAGCCAGAGGAACTTCAGATGTTTGTTTCACATGTTGATGAAGTTCGAAAACATGTGGCAGCAGCAAAATTACTACCCTTATTTGATTTGAGGGTAAGAAATAAAATTATTGGAAAGGCTAACATAACATTAATTAACAACAACAACCCTACAAATTGGGAAGAGGTAAAAATAATTTTAAGAATTAATTTTAACATAGCTGATAGCATAGAAAATATAATAAATATGATCAAAACTAGCCTTGATAGGGATAATCAATGGTTTAGTTGTAAAAATAACGAGTTAATGGTCTTAAAAATCTTTATTAGCAAACTCCCTAGAGAACCAAAATTAGTTCTTAATTCAAGAAATCCTCATTCTTTATTGAGGGCAAAAGAAGTTTTGATTGAAACGGAATTTTTTATCAAAACTTGCAATCTTTTTCATCGAATGGTAATATAAGCAATGTGCAAGTAGAAAATTTTCAAATTTTACTAATTTTTTTCTCAACCTTATTATGATGTAAACAGATCTATTTCTAAATATAATAACCTGCACTATCAGAGTAATAGAGACAACCCAAACCTTAATTCTAATAAATATTACAACCAAAAAAGTTTACAGAACACTTATTCAAATGCAAATAGAAATCGAAATTTATCTAATGAACCTAATATTAGTTTTAGTCGAATTAGACAAAACAACTCAGGACATTTTAGTGGAAGTAATGTCACTAATCGGACTCAACGAAGTAATGCAAATAACACAATGCAAATGGAGGTAGATAATATTGAAACTTCAAATTTTCAGTTACAGGCCGAAGAGCTTATGGCAGTCCCAAACCTGCCTGATTTACAAAATCAACAGCCTGGCAACTCGCCAAAAAGTAGCAAACAAAAAGACAGACGAAAACAGAAATTAATTCCAAGAGTCGTGTTTGCTGCTACAGTTGTGGATCTCTAGTTTTTTTTACTCAACATTCTTTATAAACTTTTAAAATAAATAATAAATAGTTGTTAATTGTTAGATATATGTGTTTTCTTTCCACACACAACAACTATATTGGTGACCCCGTGGTAAACACAAATTCTGAGAAATAGAAACTTTAGCTAATTTCTTTCACGACGCTAAAAATTTTTATTCTTGGAAGCAGCACGGCGGCAGAGCATTTGAAATTTTAACGTTTATTTTCAAGCGAATGACTTGTTGCTGTTAGTTTCGAGCAAGACAAGGTCTGCTTATGAAAAAACACCCTTACAACTTAAGGCAACGTGTATTAGCCAATGACGAAGAAATTTCATCAGGTGGAGAAGAAATTGAATTTTTTGATAGAAGCAGTGTTAACATGGCCGAGATGGAAAATATGATTACACAAATGCAAGCTTTGCAACGTGAAGTCAACACTCTCCGAGAGTCTCAAGCAAATGTGAGTGGCGCTTCGGTTCCAAATCTCCAAAAAGTCCATATCCCTAAATTCAACAAACACAATCCGCAATTATGGTTTGCACAAATTGAAAGATCTTTTGCATTGTGGAACATTTCAGCAGACTCAGACAAATTTGACATTGTATCACTTCATTTAGAAGATGAAATACTTTTATCAATTGAGGACCTTATAACAAATCCGCCACAGAATAACAAATTTGGCTCATTGAAGGACCGTCTTATTGATAAATTTGCTGAAACCTCTGAATCTAA
Organism: Phasia obesa; assembly: GCA_949628195.1. NCBI lineage: Eukaryota > Metazoa > Arthropoda > Insecta > Diptera > Tachinidae > Phasia > Phasia obesa. Next base: position 6,453,576 of record OX451220.1, read on the forward strand.
ACTTCGGCGTTTATTACAAGGTTGTGAAACTTTAGGTAAGAAGCCTTCAGAAATTTTATCGACTATGAGACGCCTAGCACCAGGCAAGGAAAATGAAGCAATTATTCGTACATTGTTTCTTGGAAAAATGCCAGATTCAATTTAAATTATAACACAGGTGTTCCTGTGGACGCAGTTTCCCCCCGTATGACTTTTTCAGACGTTTGCCAAGCTATAAAAAATTTGACAGATGAAGTTAAGAAAATCCAATTACAACAAAATGATAAGAACAATTTTAATCGACAACGATCCAGATCACGTAGCCGTGCACGAAATTCTCATCAAAACACAACCGAATCTTAGTTATGCTGGTATCATGCAAAATTTGGCGACGCAGCTCAACATTGTAAGCCAACCTGTCCCCGCTGGAAGTCAAATTCGGAAAACTAGAGGGGCTGTCGTCAGTCAACTCGGTTGGCGGCAGCGGTAATAATAATAATTTAACAGAGGAAAATCGTTTGCATATTTTTGACAAATCAACAAAAACACGTTTTCTGGTTGATTCAGGATCAGTGGTATTTGTAGTGCCACCATCTTTAATCAAAACAACTCTAACGCCAACTACAATCAAGCTTCTTGCTGCTAACCGTAGTGAAATTAAAACTTTTGGCCATTGCGTTTTTAAATTGGATTTGGGCCTTCGCCGTGAACTCAAATGGTTATTTATTATTGCCGACGTTGGATCGCCCATACTTGGGGCCGATTTTCTGAGCCACTATAACTTACTCATCGACCTCAAAAGAAAATGTCTAATTGATAATACTACAAAATTAACAAGCAGTGGTGAAATTCGTGAAACTAAGGATTTTAGTATTTCAACATTGTCTACAACAACAAATAATATATTTTTTGAACTGCTAGCACAATTTATTGATATTACAACAACAACTATGCTTCGTAAACCAAACGCTGAAGCATTAGTTATTCATCATATTGAAACTACAGGCAAACCAGTTGCTGAACGTCCACGAAGACTGTCTGGTGATAAACTAGCTGCAGCAAAAGCTGAAATCGATTTTTTATTGGATCATGGCATATGTCGACCCTCCAAAAGTCCATGGGCCAGTCCAATACACATGGTAGCTAAAAAAACTGGTGGTTGGCGAGCATGTGGCGATTACCGGAAACTTAACTCACAAACTGTTCCGGATCGGTACCCCATAGCCAATATTAACGATTTTTCGGAGAAATTACATGGTAATTCAATTTTTACGACTATTGACCTTGTTAGAGCCTACTATCAGATACCAATGGCCTAGGAAGATGTTCAAAAGACAGCCGTTTGTACTCCATTTGGTCTAGTAGAGTTTTTATTTATGCCCTTTGGGCTACGTAATGCCACGCAGACATTCCAAAGGATTATGGATTCTATTTTAAGAGGCCTTGATTTTGTATATTGCTATATTGACGACATTATTATCATGTCCACATCTGTCGATGAACATCGATATCATTTACGACAAGTTTTTGAAAGCCTTCGTGAGGGTGCTGTAGCTTAAGTGGTTAGCACGTTGACTACTAAGCAATGGTCACGAGTTCAAATCTCAGCCGTGGCAACATCAATTTTTCTGATATGTATTAATTTTTCTTTATAATAATGCATATCACAGCGCCCTCCTTCGCCGGTATTACCACATAGCACTAAATCGCCGGCGAAGTAAAATAATTATAAATTGGCTATGCTAGCTTCAAACTAATTCGCCTAAATAACACCAGAGGCGCAGCAATACTGTTCTAAAAATAATCATAACGTGCAATTGCAGTGTTGCCAGAATCGAAGCTTCACTATCACTAACCATCTGTCTTATCTACTACTATCCCTTTCCAAAGGAAGTACCACAGTTTATGTAGGCATTAACTGCCTGAGTGGTACTTCTATTTTATAAAAAAAAAAAAAAAAATATGGTCTAACCATCAATGTTAACAAGTGCAATTTTGGTCAGGCAGAGGTACAGTTCCTTGGTTACACAATTAATGGTAGTGGTTGTCGACCTCCAACTGATCGTGTCAATGCCATTATGAATTACCCAAAACCCGAAACCATTTGCGAACTTCGTAGATTCCTTGGTGTTATTAATTATTATCGGCGTTGTATTCCTCATGCGGCTCAATTACAAGCACCTCTCAATAATTTTCTAACTAATTCGAAGAAAAATGACAAAAGAAGAATCCCATGGACACCTAAGGCTGAAGATGCATTTTCTTCTTGTAAACGTAGTCTCAGCGAGGCCACAATGCTAGCACACCCAGCACCGAATTCGGACTTAGCTCTTATTACAGATGCTTCTGATACAGCGATTGGAGCTGCCCTTGAGCAAAAAATTGATGGTGCTTGGAGACCTCTCGGTTTCTTTTCTCGGAAGTTATTGTCAGCCGAAAAAAATTACAGCACATATGATAGGGAATTGCTTGCGATTTATGAAGCCGTGAAATATTTCCGTCATATGCTTGAAGCTCGACATTTTGTTATTAAGACTGATCATAAACCACTAGTTTATGCATTTTCTCAAAAACCTGAAAAAGCTTCGCCCCGACAATTGAGACATCTTGATTTCATTTCACAGTTTACTACTGAAATAGTTTATTTGTCCGGTTCCGAAAATACAGTAGCAGACGCATTATCCCGTCTTAATGAAATTGCAATGCCATCAACAATTTCAATGGAAACACTACAATCAGCTCAAGAAGTAGATGAAGAATTGAAAAACTTAATAGAAGGTAATAATTCGCTTAAACTTCAGATCGTTCATTTTGATTCTACATCAGTTTACTGCGACGTATCAACCGGACATGTACGTCGTTATATCCCCGAAGAACTTCGCGAACAAATTTTCAATGGGATACACAATTTGTCTCACCCGAGTGGCAAGGCTACTCTTCAACAAATACGAAAAAATACGTGTGGCCGGCAATGAAAAAACAAATCATTAATTGGGCCCGAAATTGTTTGTCCTGCCAAAGAGCAAAGATTACAAGACACAACCGATTACTACCAAATAAAATCGATGTTCCTGACAATCGTTTTGACCATGTGCATTTAGATATCGTTGTGATGCCTCCTGTACAGGGTTACAGATATTGCCTTACAATGATCGATCGATTCTCTCGTTGGCCTGAAGCTGTTCCGTTGAAGGACATGTCTGCCCAGACTGTCGCAGCAGCATTTTGGTCAAATTGGATATCTCGTTTCGGTTGTCCTAAAACTATTATTACTGATCAAGGTACTCAATTTGAGTCTGGTTTGTTTAAATCACTTATAAACTTCACTGGTTCAAAAAGTTCACGAACAACTGCATACCACCCTCAATCCAATGGCATGGTTGAAAGGTGGCATAGATCTTTTAAGGCTGCTCTAATGTGTCACCCTAACGTATCATGGATTGATATACTACCTACAGTCCTACTTGGTCTTAGAACTGCATTCAAAGAAGATATTCAGGCATCATCTTCCGATTTACTTTATGGTGGTTCTTTGCGTCTTCCAAATGATTTCTTTGACGAAGCAAATAAATCCGTCGATTCTTCTGAATTTTTACAAAAACTTCGAAAGTATTTTAATCTTCTACTTCCTACACCAACTGCTCATCATATCAAAGGCAAGATGTTCCTATTAAAAAATCTACATGATTGTACTTACGTCTTTCTACGCACTGATGCTGTTCGAGAACCTCTTCAAGCACCCTATACTGGCCCCTACGAAGTGGTAGAACGAATTTCAGACCGGTTATACAAAATTCGAATCAAAGGAAAAGATTTAATCGTTTCAGCGGACAGACTAAAACCAGCTTTCATCATAAATGATACTCAGCAAAACAACAATTTGGAAATTCCTAGTACAGCACCTGATCAACAAAGTACAAATTTTACGCCTCAAACAGCGTCGTCTGCTCCTCAACTCCAACAAGACACGAATGTTGCTCAACGTAGTCCAACGCCTACAGAAATATCGTTCCAGTCAGATTCCGACTTAGTCACTGGAGAGGGGGTAGATATGGCAGTCCCAAACCTGCCTGATTTACAAAATCAACAGCCTGGCAACTCGCCAAAAAGTAGCAAACAAAAAGACAGACGAAAACAGAAATTAATTCCAAGAGTCGTGTTTGCTGCTACAGTTGTGGATCTCTAGTTTTTTTTACTCGACATTCTTTATAAACTTTTAAAATAAAATAAATAATAAATAGTTGTTAATTGTTAGATATATGTGTTTTCTTTCCACACACAACAACTATAAGCTATTCCCTTCATAATTGTGAGAACAAAAACTAAACCAATAAAACTATTAATAGATACAGGCTCTGGGACAACTTTGATTAGAAAAGGTTTGTTTAATAATTCTTTTAGAAGTGAACTCAAACATTCAATTGTTTTAAATACAATTTGTTCAAAAACTTTTACAACTTCAAAAATAACTATACCCCTTTTTAAAGAATTCAATCGCCCAAATTCAAAAATAGAAATGTTAGAAACAGAAATCTTAAGTGAATTTGATGGAATTATAGGTTGTATTTTATTAAAACCTCTAGAAGCTAAACTAGATTTTGAGAAAAACACATTAATAACTAATGATGCAAAAATTCCCATTTTATTTGAAAACTCTTTAGAAGAAAATGTTAATTATGATCCATACCAAAATTCAGTAATTGAAATAAATTTTAATGAACCCAGAATAGACTATCTAATACAAAAATTGAAAAATCAAAATTCTAACGAAGAAGAGATTAACGTTTTAATTAAAATAATCGAGGAATTCAAACATGTTTTTTATATTGAAGAAGATAATTTGACTTCTGTATGTAAATATAAGCACAAAATTCCAACGATTAATGAAGTCCCGGTTTATTCAAAGATATATCGTTTTCCAGAAATTCATAAGCAGGAAGTAGACAGACAAATTAATGAAATGTTGAAATCAGGAATAATAGCGAAATCGAATAGTCCTTATAATGCCCCAATTTGGGTCATCCCTAAAAAAACTGATAATTCTGGTCAACAGAAATGGAGAGTAGTTATTGATTACAGAAAACTAAACAATGTAACAATTGAAGACAAATTTCCAATACCAAATATGGAAGATTTATTTTCAAAATTAGAAAATTCGCAATATTTTAGTACAATAGATTTAGCAAAAGGATTTCACCAAATTTTAGTTTCACCAGAAGATAGACACAAAACTGCGTTTTCTACAGCCACCGGTCACTATGAATTCACTAGAATGCCATTCGGCCTAAAAAATTCTCCAGCCTCATTTCAACGTATGATGAATGAAGTGCTTCAAGACTATATTAATAACAAATGTGTAATATATTTAGATGATATTTTAGTATTTTCCACTTCTCTTGAAGAACACGTTTTATCATTAAAGCAAATTTTTAAAAGATTATCCGATTATAATCTTAAAGTTCAGGTTGATAAGTGTAATTTTTTTTCGTCGTGAATCAGAGTATCTTGGACACGTTATAACTCCTGAAGGAATAAAACCAAACCCAGACAAAATTACTGTCATTCAAAAAATTTCACTTCCCAAAACCATTAAAGAAATAAGGTCGTTTTTAGGATTAACTGGATTTTATAGAAAATTCATAAAAGATTATAGCCAAATAGCTTTACCCATGATTTCCTACCTTAAGAAAGGTTCAAAAATCAACTTGAATGATCAAAAATATATTGATTCTTTTCATAAATTGAAAACCATTTTATGTAGTGCCCCAGTTTTAGCACATCCCCAATTTAACAAATTATTTGTATTGACAACCGATACCAGTAATGAAGCATTAGGTGCCGTGTTATCCCAAAACGGACATCCAATTGCTTTTTCATCGCGTACATTGAACAAGCATGAGTTGAATTATAGTGCTATAGAGAAAGAGTTATTAGCAATAATTTGGTCAGTGAAATATTTTAGACCCTATTTTTTCGGAAGAAAATTAAAAATACAGACAGATCACAGACCACTTATATGGCTTAATTCAATGAAAGAGCCTAATATGAAACTACAGAGATGGAAGATTCAGTTGAACGAATATGATTATGAAGTGGAATACATTAAAGGAAAAACATACAAAGTTGCTGTTTACCTAAGTCGGCTTAATGTTAATGCAATATCGAAAGAAACAGAATATATTCAATCCGATTTAGCCACAATTCACAGTGCAGAAGAAAATTTGAATGATTACATTTCTATATCGGATTCTCCAGTAAACATTTATAATAATCAAATTATAATTACTTTAGGAAAAAATTAAAAATATAAAAAACAAACATTGTATGAGAGGAAAACAAGACATACTATAACAATAAAAGAATATTTTGAAGAACAAATAATCAAATTCTTAAATCCAATTTTACCTATTAAAAGAACAGTAGCAATTTTTTGCTATAATTTTAATATTTTTAAAAATTTTCAAGAAACTTTAGTACACTACTTTTCTAATTGCAGTGAAATGAAATTTATATATTGTTCGAAGTTTGTAAAAGATATTTTTAATAAAGAAAATCTTTTGGAAATCATAGAAAAATATCACAATGACAAAAATCATAGAGGAATTGAAGAAACTTTTTTAGAATTAAAAAATATAATTTATTACCCAAATTTAAAAAAGGAGATTTATAAATTTATAAACAATTGTGTAATATGTAATATGTGTAAATATGACAGGCGACCAATTAAAACGAAGTTTTGTGTTACTGAAACCCCTTTTAATTCAAACGAAATACTTCATGTTGATATTTGGTTCCTAAATAGAACAACAACATTTTTAACATGCATTGATAAACTTACAAAACATGTATCAATGCACTATTTAACCGACAAAAATTCAATAACTATAGTGGAAATGCTTCGAGAAAGGTTTGCAATTTTAGGTAAACCAAAGAAAATTATTGCTGATAATGAATTTAAAACAGCATATATAAAAGACTTCTTAAATTCAGAAAATGTAGATTTTCACTTTTCGTCCCCTAATACTCACACAGGAAATTCAGATATAGAACGATTTCATCTGACCTTAAATGAGCATATACGATTATTTAAACTAGAAAAAGAAAATAAAGATATAAACGATAAAACTTTAGTTTTATCCGTCTGGAAAAATTTACATGATATCGTTCATAATAAAAAAATGGAACGTATTAATAAAATTAATCAAAATAGAGAAGAATGCCATGAATATAAGGAAAGGGAATTAGTAAAGAATCTCGGTTTTCAGAATCTAAAACAGAAACGGAAATATATTATTAAAGAAGTAAAACAAAAAAATAAAACTAATTTTCTTGATGAAAAAGGTTGTAAACGTGATAGACAACTAATGAAAAGAGTATTTAAACATCAAATGGAATTGCCCGATATAATGTTTGAAAGAAAAGTAACTGGAAGAGATTACTCTAAAAAAAAGAAGTAATTATAAAGATATTGATGAACTATTAACTACATACACATATTTTTGTTCTTTGTTATTGTTACAAGTTTTCTTTAAAACATTATTGTTAAATGTTATTAAATAATTGAACCTTTTTTAAAATTTTTATGGAAAAATGTAGTATATATTTACTTTTTGTATGTGTATATATACAGTTAATACAGTTAATAACATACATTCCAGGAGTAATGTATAAACAAAGGATGGGAGAGTTACATACATGTTACATATATGTATTATGATTATTACTACTATTACTATTGTATATTACTAATACTATTGTAACTCTTTACTTTTACTTTATGTTATATTATATATCCAAATCATATTATCATATTTTGTATTGTAACTAATTTCATATTTTTTCTAATTGATTATTAATAATTTAAAAAACTTCGAAGAAAGACTTATTTTGTAAATCATTTAAAAAAAATAAAATAATTAATATATATAAAAATTTAAAAAGATAATCATTGGATTATTTTACTCAAGGCGCTCCTATTGCAGTTCTCTAGATACAGGATAATAATTTTTTACTTTGTATGGGGAGTACCACGCTCACTGTCCCAATTCAGTCTATGTTTTTCTAGAGTATCCGCACGGGTATGGGGTTTACTTGTACCCACTTTGAAGACCATACCTATTATAGATCTCTATAAACACAACAAAAATTTTTTCACTTTGTATGGGAGGTACCACGCCTACTGTCCCAATTCATTCTGTATTTTGGCAGACTATGCGCCTTAGAACAAAGGCTACTCTTGCAAAATTTTAAGGCGCTATCTATCGCAGTTCGCCAGGAACACGATAATAAAATTTTTTACTTTGCATGGGCGGCACCACGCCAACTATTCCAGCTATAACTCATGAACCAATACATATACAGAGACCTTATGTACATAAAAACCTTGGTAGTGACGTCACCTTTCCTATAAACTTTGCAGAAACAAAATCGGTTCACGCATTCCAGAGAACATCAATTTCTAACACAATGCAACTTTTTTTTATATACAGATTGTTAAAATGTTTATTTTATTACTCTAAATGAATAAAAAATATAACTGTTCACTTGGACTTGCTTGGATTTAAACAGAGCCCGTTTGCACTAGCCCATAGACAGATTTTGTTTAACTCTTCATTTAAAGTATATATGCCAGATGATATGTTTCGAGCTGAGCAACCTAAAGTAACTTGCACATCATCCGCATACAAGTTGATTTTGAACTTGTGTTTGAGTTTAGATAACAGACTAAATTGTGATAATATACAAGTAAGAGTGCTCTATTCGGCAGTTCGAATCTTCTATACCCCTCACCGCGGTGATTTTATTTCTACAGAATTAGGTACAAAATTGGTTTAATTTAAGAGACAGTCATTAAAAAAATGCGCTTTTTTATTCCACTAATCAGCGAAATATCGTATAAAGTATACATATGTATATCGTCACCTAAAATTCTTAACCATGTCAAAATTGTATAGAAAATTTTCTTTTAAAAATTTAATAGATTTTTTTTTTTTTAAATTTTATAGAATATTTTTTAGAAATTTCTTTGCAAAAAAAATTATAGAATTTTTTTTTTTGTAAAAATTTTATAGAAAACTGTTTTGTAAAAATTTTGCAAAAAATTTATTTTGCAAAAATTTTACAGAAAATTGTTTTTCTAAAAATTTTATCGTCTTCTTTAGTGTTGGATCCTCCCACTTTTGGTGGACCCTGTCCGTAAAAACAAAAATGTTTGAGGAATTAATAAAAACTCAATATTTGTTTCTTAATAAAATTCCTTGAAATTTGATTTGTTCACAGATACTACATGGATAATTTTAGGAACGTCAGCTTGATTACAAACAAAATTGGTCGTGCGAGTGTAGTTTATGTCAACGTCTATTTTTGACGTTTTTCTTTTTTATTTAATTTATATTTGTTAGCCTCTATGCCATTTTTGGTTTATATAAAATCACTTTTTTTTTTTGTTTATCTCACTTGTTGTAAAACACCCGAACCCAAACGTAAGTTTATGAAAAAATAAAACTTATTTTAATACCCGAAAACTAATACCCCATTGTGTTTTTTTATTTTCAATATTTTTGAAATGTTGGGGTGAAATATTTTTCACCCCAACATTTGCGGAAGCGAACCAATGAAAAAAATAGTGGAATTTTTCCATCATATCGAGATATAGTTTCTGCCAAAAAAGATTGCTTACCTTCACCAACTGCTATTAGTGTAACTTCAAGTTCAGCAGAAATAAAATTGCAGGATCTTTTTGAACACACTGCAGAACGATTATTAAAGACATTTGATGCTGACTATTTAAAGAAGTTTAAAAATTGCAGCATGACTTTAATTTCTAAATGGGGATGTGATGGGTCCTCTGGCCAGAAACAATACAATCAATGTAATGCGGAAAATTCATCAGATGCCAATTTATTCATGAATTCTTTCGTTCCATTACGTTTAACAAAAACTTATATTGGTCCAGAGCCGTCAACTAGTAGAGCTGCAGAGATAGATATATGGAAGAATGAAATTCCCTCGTCAACAAAATTTTGTAGACCAATAAAGTTTGCTTACAAAATAGAAACTAAAGATGTCATAACTGAAGAAGTTGGCAAAATAACAGATGAAATTAAAGAACTTCAACCAGTGATATTTGAATTTAATGACCAATGCATCGAAGTTAACTTTAAAATGTCACTTACAATGATCGATGGAAAAGTTGCACAAGCTTTAACCGAAACAAAGTCTTCGTCAAGCTGCACCATATGCCAAAAATCGTCAAGTCAATTGAGCCAACCACCAACACAAGACGATAGTTTTAATGAAGCATATGAATTTGGAATGTCACCTCTTCATGCTAGAATTCGTTTTATGGGTCATATTCTTAAATTGGGATACGATTTGGAATTTGGCCCGTTAGGCGAAACAGTGAGAAACAACAAAGAAAATTGGAAAAAAGAAAGCAAAAAAAAAAGATATTCAAGAAAAAGACCGTGAGATAGGCCTTATAATTGACCTGCCAAAGCAAGGAGATGGAAATTCTAATGATGGAAACACAGCAAGGAGATTTTTTTCCGATCCAGAAACTGCAGCTTCTATAACTGGAGTAGATTATGATTTAATACGACGATTCCAAATCATATTAGAAGTTATATCATGTAGCAAAAAGATAGATGCCAAAAAATTTGGTCAGTATGCTAATGAGACAGCAACCCTTTATAACCAAAAATATTCTTGGAGACATATGCCAACCACAGTTCACAAAATTTTGTTCCATGGGGTACAAATAATTCAGCACAATATGCTCCCAATTGGAGATCTCTCAGAAGAAGCGCAAGCAAAAAGGAACAAATACTACAAATTCTTTCGCGAGCACAATACAAGAAAAATTTCCAGATATTGTACTAATGAAGATCTTATTAATATTTTGTTGTGCACATCAGACCCATATATGTCCAGTATTCGACAAAAATGGAAATCAACCTCATTAGAGTTAGATGAAGAAGCTAAACAACTACTGCAAAATGAAAATCAAAGCTATTTGGAAGAAATTTTTACTAATATTGCTTAATTAATACTAGTTTAAAGATTATAATTTGTTTCTAATTTTAGTATAAATTTTTATTAATACATTTAAATAAAATATATGTGCACTTTAAATCAATAGGAAAAGTTTACTTAAAATTTTATCGATGTTGTGTTCTGTTATATCCAAATGGTATTGATATTGTTGGGAATTTCAGTGTTATTTTTCAGTTTAATCCTCACAAGAATTAGTTTTCTTCCAAAAAAACCAACCTTTGGCCCCTGTGAATATTGAGACTAAATAAATGTCAGGGGCCAAATGTTGGCATTTTCTGACCAAAATTAAGTTGAGGAATAATAAATAAGTATTGGTTGTAAAATACGATTGAAGAAAATATAAAAAAATTATAAAAAAATACCTATTTAAAATGTCAAAATATTCAACTTTTACATGGAAACTCAATAAAAAATTAAAATGCATTTTTAACTCCACATTACTTACGTTCCTATCAGTCGATTTTTACGTTTGAACATGCAAATTGAAGCTTAAAGTCCCTCCTATTGAACAAAACAAATTGCGTAAAAAAATACCAATCCGGTCAAAAGTTATAGAGTTTTGACCGCTATTTCGCGAAATTGACCACTGTGCGGCGCACGGTGGTTCAGAATTAATTTTCATTGGCCAAAACCTATATTTTTTGTTGACACAGATTCTTAAAATTTTTATGTCACCAGAAAGAAAACAGATCAAAACTAAGGTAGCCGAAAAATTGGGTCAAAATATTCGCAGTAGTGGGCGTGGCATGCTGCTAAAGGCAAAGAATTTATGTTAATTTAAAAATAAAATAAAAATTGTAATATTTGATCTCATATTAATTGCGATTTCTTAAAAACTGTTATCGATATTGAGCTGCGTTTTTTTTTGTTATGTTAGGTGAACTGTTGTTTTTAAGAAATGGTATATGCGCACCCTGTATAATTTGTAAACAGGGTGTTATGTTTGAAATTGGAAACCTCCATATATTCGCAAAGTTTGAAGTTTAGTAGTATATAACTTCTCCCGGATCCGCCCGTAGAACACTTTTTCTATTTTAATGAAAAAACTCAACATTTTTACAAACAAATTTCTATCAAAATTGCTAGTAAATTTACTTTAGAAGTCATTCCCTGCCAAAAGTACAAATTGCAGATAGCAAAACGTAAGGGGAAAGAGAGGAATCTAACTAAAAAGTTAATTTTATTCGAAAATTGAGAATTTTAGTACACAAAACAATTTTTTCTAAAATTTCCTTAAAATCCAGTATAAGTTGTATATGACAAATTTTCCCATAGAAAACTTGTATAAAAAATGGGGATGCGATGGGTCTTCTGGACAAAGACAATGTAAACAATTTTTATGTGAGGATATTTCAGACACAGATATGTTCATGGTGTCATTTGTACCATTGCGATTGATAAAAAACTTAGAGGACTCGGAACCTTCGTCCAGCACAGTGCAAACAAGTTATATTTGGAAAAACCAAACTCTATCGTCTACAAAATACTGCAGACCAATAAAATTTGAATTTAAAAAGGAAACTCATGATACCATTAAGAATGAAGTAAGTGACATTAGAGCTCAAATTTCAACACTAAGGCCATTAGAGTTAGAGATAGAGGAACATACTATTAAATTGAATTACTAATTAATACTATCTATGATAGACGGAAAAACTGCCCAGGTTTTGACTGATACAAAAGCTTCATCCAGCTGTATTATATGTAAAGCAACATCAAGTCAGTTAAACCAAGAACCAACAAAGTCGGAGGATAATATTGATGCATTTGAATTTGGATTATCACCGCTACATACGAGGATAAGATTTATGGAACACATACTGAAAATAAGCTATGATTTGGACTTCGGAGCTTCAGGATCAGTAAGAAATAATGACACCAACAAAGATATAAGAAAATTAAAAAAGAAACAAGTTCAAGATGCATTTCTCAAGCACGGGTTGATTATAGATCAACCAAAACAAGGATCAGGTAACACAAACGATGGCAACACCGCAAGAAGATTTTTTTTTGGATCCCGAAACTACATCTGATATAACAGGTGTTGATAAAGCTGTTATTTCAAGATTTAAAACAATTACTGAATTACTTGCGTGCAATGAACTAATTAATGCTAAAAAAATTGGTGATTATGCCAAGGAAACCGCTGCTATATATACATCCAAATACAAATATAGAAATATGTCAGCGACAGTACATAAAGTTCTTTATCATGGAGAAGAGGTCATTAAGCACCATTTATTACCAATTGGAGATTTGTCAGAGGAAGCCCAGGAAAAAAGAAACAAGGATTACAGGTTTTACAGAGAACATAATTCCAGAAAAATATCACGAATTTCTACAAATGAAGATTTATTTCATATATTATTGGCAACTTCAGATCCCTTCATCTCTAGCATTCGAAGTCAATGGAAATTGAATCATTCGGAACTAAATGCCGAAGCTAAGGCACTGCTACAGGACACAGGTAATACAGAGCAGAATATAGAATATTTACAGGAAATATTCCAGCCAAATGAATAATAATTATAATTTAAATTTAGTATTTGAATAAAATAAAGTATACAAACATTAATATTAAATGTTATTTTATTTACCTAGAATCTATTTATAACTATAAATAAATATGTATATAATTAAAGAAAAATTTAATTACACTGTTGTTTTAAAATTGACCAAAAACTAGGAAATATGTAAGTATTGTTAGGCATAAAGTTGAAATTTGGACAATCCTAATGAAAATACGGAAAATACACCTCAGTGAAAATAGGGGCCACCCTAAGGATAGCAAAATATTGTATTGTCATCCAAGATTGACCCGTGGACCAAATTTGAGCCAAATTGTTTAAGGAAAAGTGAGTCAAAAATGAGTTGGCACATTTGAAACGGAATTTCAAACAAGAATTAGGAAAAGCAAATCGAAAGTTCAACTTTAGGCTTGAATTTCTCAGCAACCGCTGCACCGATTTTAATAAGGCCTATACTCGGTAAAAGCTTAAGATGTTGTTTATTGATTAAAAAAAGAACTACTAAAAAATCTTTATTAGTTAAAAAGTTACAGAGTTTTGGCCAATGAAAAACGTTTCTGAACCACTGTGCGGCGCCCACTATGACCTATTCGCGCTTATTTGTACTAATTTGTATAGAACCAGTTTTCTCGCTTTGGTTCTCGCAATAAGTATCAGTCGGCTCGGCTCGGCAACAAGCGGCTACTCTCTACGCACCCTTAGGTAATGAAGTTATATGCAAACAAACTGTTATTGTTTTTTTTCTTTTTGGTGTAAGATTAATGACATTTTAGTTACTTTCTGCTTTACCTAGCGATCGCATGTATATTTTGCTTTTAACTTCATTAGATTTTATCCGCTCTGTGAAATTACATGAATTTTAATTTTATTTGAACTATTTTTAATGAGATAAGGAAAAATTAGACACCACCAGAGTGTAATGCATTTTCTAGACAGCTACGTCCGTCATCAGCACTCTTTACAGAACAGGCACGGCTTTGACATTGTTAACTTCCACTCTATTGTGTTAATAATCAATAAATATAAGTATATTTATAAAAAAATATCAAATTGTTGTTAAATGTTAACCATAGGTAGGCTAATAGCAGGACATATATAACCATTATCAAGTAAAGAAAATATATAAAGAGTATAATATAAAGAAATAGTGTTTAAGAGTGTAAAAATAATTTCAAAAAGCTCTATCTTCTATGAAATATAATATAAAAAAAAATTAAATTTCTCATATCCTATTTCTTTGATAAGTTTGTTTAAATAGAAAATTAATAACAAGTGAAACTACCTTTTGGATAGATACCAAGAGTGCTGACGACAGGCGTAGCTGTCTAGAAAGTACATTCCACTCTACAGGTGTCAAATTTTTTCTTATCTCTTTATAATTAAGAACTTTTAGGCCTAAATAATTAATTTATTCATTAAAATATGAAATAAAAACAAGTTAGAGTGCTATATTCGGCCGTGCCGAATCTTTTATACCCTTCACCATGGTGATTTTATTTATACAGAAATGTATCTATATGTATTTATGTAAAAATATATACATATGTATCTATATCTATATCTATATATATATATATATATATATATATATATATATATATATATATATATAATAAGTGTACACTTTGATGTCACCACTAACTGCGGAAACGGGTCGACCGGTTTCTGCCAAGGATGGTCTGTAGGTAGTTTCTGTGAAGTTTGCACGAAATCGGCTCAGTGGTTTACATTTTCCTATATATTCCAATACAAATATCAACAAAATACCCTGAATTTTCAATGAGAGATAAACTTGCATAAAAATTCAGTTGAAAACCCTACATATTTTATGTTATTGCAGGAAAAGAAATACTTGATTTAAGAGTGTTCGTATGTAAATGTAGTCCTGTTATTTCAGTTTATTTTGATTATTTTAAATGGTTAAATGTAGTGCATTGTTTGGCGTTCGAAAAATCTTAAATGAGATTAGAAACTTTGGAATTTCTCTTAATCCAAAAATGCAATTTTGAAATGAAGTGTTCTAAATTTAAAACATTTTTAACGAATAAGACTGATGTTTGAAATAAAAAATGCCTTCAGGTGTAATAAGTATGTAACTTTTATAAATATTAGGAGCTATGGTAAATATACATATCCTTTGTTATATATTTTTTGTTAATGACTTTTGCAATTTTAACAAATCCATTATATGTGTACACTAATTTTTTCATGAAAATAATGGCCACCATCGCTATACTACACAATCGTACAATTCAATCACAAAAAAAAAAATATGTTCTACTCACACCACACCCACACTATTATACTAAAATAGATTTTTGCAACCCTGATCTCATGAAAAAAAATATTTAATAAATTTTTAAAAAGATTATCATATCGTGTACAAATACACTATCATACTTTTTAAGCGCACCTGCCATCGTACGACTGAATATGATAGTTAATCATGGCCTAAAAAAATAACATTGTAGTACAAGGTATACATTCACATTCGCATGCATAAATATAATTGGCACTCTATACACTAAACAACACATGTTACTCGCTTACCTTGACGATATAGACATCATGGGTCGAACATTGCGAGCTGTAACTGCCACCTTTGAAAAAATCGAAAAAGAATCTGCCAAAGTGGTTCTGGGAGTAAACGGCGATAAAACCAAATTGATGGTATCAACGCACAAGACGTCCAGTAGACTCGGGCACACAGTGGAAGTTGAAAACTACAACTTTGAGGTAGTCAGCGATTTTATCTACCTTGGTACCGCCACTAACAAATCAAACAACATCAGTTTTGAGATAAAGAGAAAAATAATACTGGCCAATAGATGCTACTTTGGACTAGGTAAGCAGTTTAAAAACAAGTCCACCTCTCGACAGACAAAAATTAGTCTCTACAAGACACTGATACTACCCGTGCTATTATATGGTTCCGAAACATGGGTACTTGCGAAAGCAGATGATGCAGTGCTTGGAGTGTTTGAGAGAAAAATTCTTCGTAAAATCTATGGACCAATCTGCGTTGGCGGAGAATATCGGTGTCGTATGAACCATGTGCTGTATGCCGACATTGACATAGTCACACGTATCAAATTAAAACGATTGCGTTGGCTAGGTCATGTTGTGAGAATGAATGAAGATGCTCCAGCTAGAAAGTCATTTGAATACGAACCTGGTGACGGTTCACGCAGAAGGGAAAGACCGAAACTTCGATGGAAAGATCAAGTTGAGGAAGACATCTCGAAACTTGGTGTCAGAAATTGGAGAAGAAGCGCAGAAGATCGAGACGCTTGGAAATCTAATTTACGTTCGGTTACAGGAACAAATGTTCTGTAATAGCCACCAAAGTAAGTACGCGTTTAGTACATATCAAACCCTTTGAACGGTTTAAATTAGTTGCATCTTATCCTAATCAAGAGCGCAAAGTCTATTTAGCGCCTAGCTTTGAACAAACCTAAACAAGAGCGCAACGATATTTAATAAACCGTAATGTTAACTTATTTTGTTTGATAAAATCTAATAAATTTAAAAGCAAAATATGCAATCGCTAGATAAAGCAGAAAGTACATAGCTAAAATGTCATTAATTGTCGTACAATTGTACCAAATTTGGTACAATCAACAAATCAGTGGTACACTGGTACACTTCATGCTGTTTTGGTACAATTTCATATACAAATTATTCAATATTTTTTTATTTAATCAATATTTTTACTTTTTCTTAGTATGATTAACATTTCTAATTACGTTGTTATCCAACCCTGTCTAAAACTAACTAAATTGCAACATTCTTGGTTTATACCACACATTATCATTTGTACTTGCAGCTTTCGATAAAGTGAATAAAAAGATAACAAAAAATGCTTAAAGCAATGAGTAAGAAGTACCAGCTATATGTTGCCATTACTAACATATGTTTTCAATTAAGTAAACAAAAAATTGGAAACAAAATTTTAACAAAAATTATATTTTCTTAATAATATTTAAAATAAACTGATACAATAATTTCGTTAAAAGCTATTAAAACATATTACGGTTGTTGCAAAGGGCAGTTAAAAGTTACAAAAATAAAACATTATCATAAAGTTGGAAAAAAATGTGCAATAAAAGTTTTTTAAGTGGCATTTGTTTAAAAAGTCTCAATCTTAAAGAGAATTCAAGGAAAATTTGGACACAAATGTAGTTGGAAGAGGAGGAGTCCCGTCTAAAGTATTTGATTTCTTATGGTAAACAATTTTATACATATATGTGACTTCATAAGGGTTGTGCAATATACAAAGACGCTTATGTACATTACATGAATGGTTCTCCGGCGAAGTGCACGTTAGCAACCAGAACATAAGGAAATGTTCTTGTACATCATAATGGCGGTGAGAAATAAAAATATTATTCCGTCCATGCCCTATATAATGATACTTTATAATATTATTTCAAACCAAATCTAACGTTTTAAGGGATTCGTGTGGAATTGAGGACCTAAGAAACGAAAACCTATAACAGTATACAACTATATTTCATAAATATAAATAAGAGTGTTTGTCAGCAAACGAACTAAATCATCTACAATCAAACAAAATACTAGAAATTAAAAATTTATAACTACAACCGAAAATGTGTGTAGGGAATTTTGATGCATCTTCGTATTTAGTTGCTTTTTTAGTAAAATGGGTTCATTGAAAAGTTGTAAAATTTTACATGAGCAATGACCCCTATGGTTATTGATCTTATTAATCAACCACGACCGCCTTAATCGATAAAGAATATAAGGTAAGCAAATCAATCTGAATATACTGTTATATATACGGAAAATAAAATACATTTTAATTTTAGGTAAATTGTGCCACTAGTTCTGATAACTAGTTCACATAATGTTTTTGCGGGAGATCTAAGTCCTGAAATAGAAACCGAAAGCTTTACTTAACTGGCCCATTACACGCTATTCTCAAAATATCAAAAAATCAAATACGCCTTCGTATCGTTTGTGAAAAAAGCAGGAGCGAAAATGCCAAAGGATTGGTTTACGTTGCATTCGGTCAACACGAAAGCTTGCTCCAACACGTAATCATGAATATTAAATGATGCTGCACTAAATTACTTAAAAATACATATTTTTAGTTTAATTGAATTTAAATAGAAAATTTTCATATTTAGTTTTTAAATTGAACATTTTAAATAAAGTAATTTATGTATTTTTATTTTCTGGTCTTATTAATGTTTTGTTTCTAATTTCAAGTAACGTTAACAGCAGAAAATGGTGAACGTAATACAAATAGTTTGCAGTTGTTAGATATATTTGTAGCATCTTTTCCAATTTATTAGTATAAGTAGATATTTAAGGAAGAAGATTACAATGAAAAGATACATGTCATCGTTTCCAGAACCGGTTTTTTTTTTTGAAGAAAATGTCACCATTAGGTAATTTGGTTAGACTTAAATACGACTGAAATTAAAAAAACAAGTTACATATGTACATATATTAAAAAACTAAATGAAAACTTGTAACATATTTTTTACCTTGAGATTTTAGTCACCATTAACAAAACAGACCTGCCAACACAGGGTAATTATCTATACAATGAAAGAACCTGCTTAAATAATAAATAAGACATACATATATTAATCCAGCAAGACGATATTTTTGTAACATATCATTTTACATATGTAAATCAAAGTAAATAATTCCAATTGTCTTTAATTCACATTAAAATTTAACAATCCTTATATGTACACTTGGTTGGATTTTTCGGGAACTGAAGAAATTTCTACCCTTTCGGACAGCCCATTATGCATCGGTGATTTCTGAAATAGCAAAATAATTTAATTAAAAACAAATTAATTTGAATAGAAAACCTTTGATATACTTATATTCATTGCGATGAATATTATTGGTTATTTTTTATTCACTCTATCGAAAGCTGTTAGTACGTATGATAATGTATTTTTTTAAACGTCACAAGCCGGTAATCTGGTTAGTAATCTGTGGTTTATACTTAGGATTTTTATTATTTACTTTGGCAACCCTTTTATGTACATTCGCGTATAAGTAAGAGGTAATTTAGTTCCAAAGACTGTTTACTGAACTACAGCTTTGCATCACCTTAGACAGTTTTCGGCTGTATTCGGCCGATATATTGTGCCGTTATTTCTTGTTAAAAATTGTTACGTCTTTTTTTGTAATTAGATGAGTCTTTAATTATTCTTGCTAATAACTCCAGGCATATTCTATCTGATTAAGATCCGGTGACTTTGGTGGAGTTTCAAAAGCACGTCGTGGCATTTGTAAGGTAACCAGCTCCTTGCATTGTAGGCCTTGTGCTTATAAAATTAGGTAAATATTTTGTGAGTAAATTACCAAAACGAAAACATAAATTTGAAGAATCAAGGTCAGTTACCATTATTGTAAAATACCCTAGTATAGAAGTTCTGATTTGTCCTATTTCAATGTTTGTCTTCTGTATGTATGTATGTATGTATGTATGTATGTATGTATGTATGTATGTATGTATGTATGCTTAGTTTAGTTTTTGTTACTTAATGTAAAATTTTGGTACAATTGATGCTGATTTGGTACATTTTATCATTGCGGCTGTACAATTTAAACATTTTCAGATCCCAACACTGGTGACGACTGCGTGTTTATTTTATTTTCTGTTTAAACATAATTTTCTGTTTTCCAACAATGTTGTTTGAATGCTTATTGCACAGCAGATAGTAGGAGTAGCGTTGAACCACATATAGCAAGGCATATTAAAAAAGGTAAGGGAGAGGAAATTTCAGCAAAAAATTTTTGAAATTTTTTTATATGGATTTTGACAGTAATATCTATTTTATTCTCTCTTAAAATAAATGATTCATGTCAAACTCCATATAAAAAAAATTAAAAAAATTTCTCTTTGATATTAGCTCCGCCTTGTGCTGTCACCTGGTTAAATATGCCTTGACATATAGCGTTGTTCACTTATGCTACTGTCAACCGAAAATACAACATCAACGTCATTGTCATGTTATAAAAGAGTTTTTATAACAAATGAAAGACAATTTCAAATGTCTTTCTTGAAAGCAAACGCTTTTATTAAATTAAAGTTATTTTTTAAAAAAGACGTTAAATTTATTCAAAAGGAAAAAACATAATCTCGTAATAAGAAATATTATTATTAATTACAAAACTTTCTACGCATGCTATGATTTATATAATTCTATAAAACAAAGTGTATTTTAACAAAAGTATTATCAGGTGATTTTTATTGTTTCCAACAGTCGGCCTATCCTGCAACTAAAGCGTCCTCGCTTTCTTCGTTCGAAGATTCATAATCGGATTTGCTGTCAAATATTGGTGGTGATTCCCAACAAGGTTTCAATTTGTCTGAGGCATAAACTGAAGAATAATGTCGTGTAGTTCTTTTACAATTTGGAAGGTCCTCGATGACAAATCTATCATTATCAAGAACTTTTGTTATAATAAAAAGACCCTTGTATCGTGGTTCTAATTTACGAGATGAGCCGCTAGCTTCAGGTTCATTTTCAGCAAGCACAAGTTCACCAACTTTGTACTTATGAGGAATCGAATGATCATTATCGAATTATTCTTTTACCCGTTTTCGTTTTATATTGATATTATTTGATCCAGTTTCTCTTATATCTTTCATTTCATCTTCAGAAAAATGTGGTTTTTGTGAACAGCTAGAAGAATCTTATTTTGGAGAATATCACGAGGAGAATAACAAAATAGTAACTCATGAGGACTTTTACCAGATGTTTTATTTCGCATTGTGTTTAAGGACTATTGAATATTTACTAAATTTTCATCCCATTGTTTGTCGTTTTGAACAGTAGGTTGAAGCATTGAAAGCAATCGATTCGTCCTTTCTGCATGTCCATTGGCTCTTGGTGTTTTTACTGCGTTGAGCACATGTTTTATATTATTATCACGAGCTACATTGTTCCGCCCAATGCGACAAAGCAGGGGATGACTCGAAAGTTAAAAAATGCAGCAATTGCGGTGGAAACCACACTGCTAACTACAGAGACTGTCCAGCTTTTTCCATGGTAAGGAAAACCACTCAAAAACTAAATACTCCTGCTAAGCACCAACAATATCGAGCAAATGCTCATTATCCTCAGTTAGCCCAACCAACAACACAACATGTTTCATACGCAGATATGGTAAAAACCAATCATACTTCAGTACATAAAGCGGCACCGACAACTAATTCTACTCCTAATTTGCAATCGCATCCTAAAGAACAAACACCATCTGGTAATTTTAATCGTCTCGAAGCAAGCATCGAGACATTAGTGCATTCGATAAACAGTTTTATGAGCTCTATGAGCAGCATGATGCAAGAAATGGTACGCATGCAATCTACTATGTTGCAGGCGGTACTTAACAAACCATGAACTGTTTAAAAATATGTTTCTGGAACGCAAACGGCTTGGGCCAACACAAAAATGAACTCGAGTACTTCCTTAAGAAGGAACAAATTGATGTCATGCTGATTTCAGAGACTCACTTAACAACAAATAGCTTTTTTAAAATAAATGGCTATATCTTATATGACACCATAGACCCCCGTGGCAGAGCATGTGGTGGTTCAGCAATACTAATAAAGGCTCGAATCGAACATTATTTACAGTGTGATTTTTGTGAAGATTACCTACAAGCAACAAACATCTGCATTGAAGAATTTCATCAAAACTTAGTTATTTCTTCGATTTATTCACCTCCTAGGTTTCAAATATCAGAGAGTCAATACAGCGATTTTTTCAAATCACTAGGTCCCTGTTTCATAGCATCAGGCGACTACAACGCTAAACATACATTTTGGGGATCACGCCTAATAACTCCAAAAGGTCGTGTTTTGTTTGACACAATTTCAAAAATGCATCTGAATGTGATATCGAGTGGACAACCCACCTATTGGCCTACTGATCGACAAAAAATACCTGATGTTATCGATTTTGGTGTGATTAAGGGTATTCCGAGAGAAACGATTAAAGCTGAAGCGTCACTTGAATTATCCTCAGATCATTCACCTACTATCGTCTATATATGGGACAAACAAAACATCATATCACCAATGACTATCACAAGCATTAATTGGTTGAAATATAGAAAGTATCTTAGTACTCATTGTTCGTCAAACATCCCGCTAAGAACACCTGAAGACGTAGAGCGGAGTCTTATTGATTTTGGCCAAAACCTCAAATCAGCTGCCCAACATTCAACAATAACCCGACAATTAGCTAGATACAATCAAATTTATTCTGCAGGTATCGAACGGCTCTTGGCTGAAAAAAGAAAAATTCGTAGAGAATGGCAATCACAGAGATCTCCTCAACTCAAAAGCAGACTTAAAGAATGCACGAACCGGCTAAGAGACATGCTGGAATCTCTAAGAGTAGCATCCCTGAAAACCTATTTGGGAGACCTAGACGCAACTCCTCAATCAGATTATTCGTTATGGCGTGCTTGTAGAAACCTTAAAAGGCCAGTCTTACGTACTTAAGCTGGAGGCTGGGCAAGGAGTGATGCCGAAAAAGGAAATTTATTTGCTGGACATTTGAAAAAGGTTTTTACCCCAAATATATCGACCGATATAGTTGAGTTGCCAGTTGTCGAGGCTAGTGCTGCAGTCCCGATAAGATTTGAATTTGGTGATCTTGAAAAGGCAATAACGGATTTAAACACCAAAAAAGCCCCTGGCGTTGATAAAACCAGTAACAAGATGTTAATTGAGTTGCCCCGTATAGCTCGCAGAATCGTTCTTTTTATTTTTAATGCCATTTTACGTCTTGAGTACTTTCCCACAGAGTTGAAGGTGTCCTTGGTTACCATGATTCCTAAACCAGGAAAAGACCACACAAAAATTTAATCATACAGACCAATAAGCCTTTTGTCAAATATGTCAAAACTGTTTGAGAGGATGTTAATAACTAAGCTTAACCCTATTCTAAGCGACAAAGGATGTATTCCAAACCATCAATTCGGCTTCAGGAAAAAACATAGTACGATCGAACAAACTCACAGGTTAGTCAATGTTGTTAAGAAGAGCGAAAATACTGCTCTGCGCTTTTTATCGACGTTTCTCAAGCATTTGATAAGGTATGGCATGAAGGCCTAATATATAAGCTAAAACTGAACTTTCCTGTAAACCTATATAAGCTGCTAGATAGTTATTTAACCGAACGAAAATTTATTGTAAAAGAAGGAGATTTTTTTAGCTCACCCAAGCCAATCGAAGCCGGAGTTCCACAAGGTAGTATATTGGGGCCCTTTTTATACTTAATGTATACTTCAGACATGCCAACTAGTAACCGAGTTCACACATCGACATTTGCTGACGACACAGCCTTTTTGAGCATTCACGAAAGACCCGAAGTAGCATCACGATATTTACAAGACCACATATCCAATTTAGAAAAATGGTTGAAGAAATGGAGAATAAAAGTTAATGAACGAAAATGTACTCACATAACCTTCACACTGCGTAGAGAATCTTAACCCCCTATTCGGATAAATAACCAAACGATACCTCAGCTTTCAGACGTCAAATATCTCGGCATACATCTTGACCGGCGCCTTACATGGAAACGCCACATAGAAACAAAGTTAACACAAATGAAGTTGAAAGCAGTCCAACTAAACTGGCTTATTGGCAGAAATTCTACTCTAGCTTTAGATTGCAAACTTTTATTATACAAGTCAATTCTAAAACCAATATGGTGTTATGGCATTCAATTATGGGGCACTGCCTCAGCTACCAACGTAGAAAAAATTCAAAGGCGCCAAAATAAGATTCTTCGTATAATTACATCTGCTCCTTGGTATATAAACATTCATAAAGATCTAAACGTGCCATCAGTTAAAGCAGAAATAGCGAAACTTGCCATAAGGTATTTAAGGAAGCTTGAAACTCATCCGAATCCACTGGCCCGTAACATACTTAATGAACCTGGTTACATTCGACTAAGAAGGAGTGACACTGTTTCTCTCATCCGTACATCAGAGGGATAACCCGCAAATTACAGTAACCGTGAAACATACATTTTTTTTTGTCCAGCACTGGTTGGACTAAACAAGTATATTTATTTTTTTTAGACTTAAGATATGAGTAATTATTGATAGTTCAATCATATTGAAGATACAATAAATAAAAATTGAGAAAAAAAAAATATTATTATCACAGTATTTGGAGAATTCGTTCGACGTAAAGGATGTTCCTCTATCCGTAATTATTCGGGTTGGAACTCCAAAATAACTTGAAAATTCATTCATTATATTTATAACATACCTGGTCGCAGTGCTTCTTACATCTCTGAGTATTATAAATTTCGTAAACGAATCTACCATAACTAATATATGTTCATTTCGTTTTTTGCTCTTAGGAAACGGTCCCAGATGATCTATATGAACTGTATTGAACGTTACAGGCTCTATATCGCTGAAATGATATTCGACTTTTTTGCGACCACCTTTATATTTATTATACGCGCATTCAACACACGCTTTAATATAAGATTTTACGAAATTACTCATTCTGGTAAACCATACGTAACTCAAAGCTTATTCATCGTTTTCTCGACACCGAGGTGACCGCTCTTGTCATGACAATCTTCAACTACTCTCCATCTTAAAGATTTTGGAACGACCCACAAATTCATGTTGTTATATTTTCGAAATAATCGGCCGTTTTCAATGTGATAATCCTTTAAATACATTTTATCCTTCCGATAAACTTTTTCAACAATTTCTCTAATCGAATCGTCTTGAATTTGCATAGCAAATAAACAGTCATCGTTATGAAGACTAACTTTGTCAATTTTAAGAGTAGCAACATCTATATCACTTGGATCCTCGTTTGGCGTTCGACTTAAAGCATCAACATGTTCCATACTTTGACTCTTCCGATATAAAACAACATCGTATTCTTGGATTCTTAGCCACCATCGGGCTATACGTGAAATTAATTCTCGTTTTGTCATAGCAGATTTTACAGCACTACAATCTGTTATTACTTTAACTTGTTTCCCATAAATATAATAGTGAAACCTCTCCAATGTTTCCACTACTGTTAGGGTTTCCAACTCATAACTGTGAAAATTTTTCTCTATAGGACTTGTTAACCGACTGTAATATGCCACAGGTCTTAATTTACCGTCGTCTTTTTGCAATAACACCCCAGCTAAACCTACGCAACTTGCGTCAGTGTGAATTTCGTGTTCTGCATCTAAACGAAAAGCTGTCATAACCGGTTGAGATGACAGTTTCGATTTCAATTCGCACTAACTCATGAGTTTTTAGGTTGCTCTTTTCATAACTATCTCAATTTGCGAACTTTACTTCTATTTTTTAAAATTATGAAATTGGGTAAACCTGAAGCTCTGGTAAGTGAATTTTCTTTTCTTAATTCTACACGAAATATTCAAATTTATGCACCTTTACGACGTCTTTCTGTTTTTGATCACTCATTCTTAGTAAGAGTATATAGTGTGTGGAATCGTTTACCTAACTCACTTAAGCTTTTCTCATATTCTTTTTTAACCTACAAGCGTGAATTATTAAACTTCTTAAATGCTCATATCCTGTAATCTCCGTTGCTATAGGTACTTCTTAAATTTTTTTCTTTTAATTCATATGGCTGGGGAGCCATTTTTAAACTAATAAATTTTAAACAAATGTAATAATTTATAGTTATATTTAATTTTTAGTCTATATGAACTGTACAAAAATAGATTATATAACAATACATACATAATTGGCCCTAAGGGCTTCCTTTGTATTGAAACAAATAAAAATAAAAATAAATAAATAAATTCATTAAATGCTGCTTCTTGTTGGTCTGACCAAACAAATGGTCTATCTTTTTGTAAAAGTTTTCTTAATGGTTCTGATATTATTGAAAATCTTGGAATAAATTTACGAATATAACCACTTAGTCCTAAGAATTTCCGAATTTCGTGCACAATTTCGGGACGTTTGAATTTTTCTGTTGCTGCAGATTTTACTTTACCAGGACAAATTCCTTCTGGAGTTAACTGATGTCCTAAAAATTCTATTGTAGTTTTAAAAAATTCACATTTTTGTATATTTATTGTTAAGTTTGCTTCTTTTAGGGTACGTAAAACTTTTCTTATTTTATCAAACATTTCGTCTTTAGTATTACTGCCAATTAGTATATCATCCATGTAGTGCATCATGTTTTCCTTACC
Organism: Phasia obesa; assembly: GCA_949628195.1. NCBI lineage: Eukaryota > Metazoa > Arthropoda > Insecta > Diptera > Tachinidae > Phasia > Phasia obesa. The sequence goes on from OX451220.1 coordinate 6,480,346, forward strand.
CACTCGTTTTTGAATTTTCGCCATTAACCTTTGAAATACCATTGGTGCATTCTTTAAACCAAAGGGCATGCGTTTAAATTCATATAGCCCATTAGTAGTAATAAACGCAGTATATTTACAACTATCCGGTTCGATTAAAATCTGTACCTCGTTTCTGTATTTCTCACATCGAAAAATTTCTCACAAAAGCTGTGAAACAAAAAATCCCATCGTTTCTCACTTTGTGAGAAAAAAGTGTGTCTGTATCTAAATGTGAAAACTAGCAACACCAGTCACGTTTTTATTGGAATTTTTCCATTAATCCAATGTCAAGAAAATATTAAACGTCAACGCAAAAAGAAAACAAAAGAAGTGAAAAACAAATAAGATTTTTTTAAATTAAACAAACATTAAATAAAATAAAAATAAATAAAATAAAAGACATAAAAAATGTACTCTTTGGTGTTAGTGGTGGCTGAAAGGAACGATCGCAGGAACATGCTACGTGTTTATCGACAGCAATTGAGGGATGCAACTGATCCCTTCAGCATTCCGGAACAGCGATTTAGGGATATATATCGTTTGAGTAAAGACGCAGCTCTTGTTCTCTTCAACGATATAAGTCCCTATATGACCAAGGGAGTGAAGAAAACGTTCATACCCCAACCCATACGAATGTGCACCGCATTGCATTTTTTTGCTACTGGTTCATTTTACAGGGATATTGGACAGGATTTTACTGCTTCCGTAAGCAAAAGCGTTGTTTGCCGATGTGTTCATGAAGTTGCTGATATACTAGAACGCAAACTAATGGCTAAATGGATTGTCTTTCCATCAGTTAACGAATACGATGCTATAAAACAAAAGTAAAGTTTTAAAAAAATTATACACATAAAAATGTAAACTAATTTCTTTCAATGATTTAACGTTTTCTTTTTTTCAGATTTTATGAAGAAACTGGAATTCCCGGGGTTATAGGTGCCATAGACTGCACACATGTACGAATTAAAAAGCCGGCACAAGAGGTTGAGGCTATCACTCCAAAAATGTTCAATTAGTAAGTTCTTGCAGTAATTTTTTATACGCTTTTACATTAATTTTTAAATTATCCATAAGATTTGCGACCACAATTTAAAAATTCTTGGCGTTTTTGCGAGGTTTGGTGGCGCAACACACGATGCTTACATTTGGGATGCTTCACGAATCAGCGCTTTATTACAACAGCGTTATGAAAGCGATAGAAGCAACAACTCCTGGTTGTTAGGTATGTATCAAAAAACATTTTTTTTTTTTTTCATTTTAATTAAAAATTTATTTTTTTCAGGTGATTCCGGCTATCCTTTGCGCCCATGGTTGATAACACCATATAGGTCGTTAACAGACGATGAAAAACGATTCAACAAAGTTCATGCTAAAGCAAGAAACTGTGTTGAAAGATTAAATGGTGTACTGAAAGCGGTATTTAGATGTCTGACAGTTGGATTGCACACAACACCCCAAATGTCTGGAAAAATCGTAAATGCCTGTTCAGTTCTGCATAATTTTAGAAAAGAACATGGGCTTATCCCAGAAGATTTCGAAATTTCTATAGAAGATAACGTTAATAATTTCAATTCTGATGAGGAATTAGAGGAACCACTTCGTGAAGCTTATCGTATTCGCGATCGGCTAAAAGCTACAATATGCAGAAGTTCCTAACAGTTTATAATAATAATTAAAAAAAAAAAAAAGTTAAGCTGTTCGTTGTGAGTTCCTTCAGCTGCCTATATACATTTCATTGGCGCTAACCAAATCATCAGTAGGATTCAAGAAACAGAATGAAAACTGCTCAACAATTGGTTTCAATAGCTGCATAAGCAAATAAAATTTCAATATTAAAAAAATAATAATTCAAATTTTATGAACATATTCTTTTTTATTAAAAAAATTAATTAATTCATTTAAAATTGAAAGTTTTTGATTATTTTAAATAAAAAACAACTATAAGTATAAAAAACAAATGTAAATAAATTCATTGTACTTTTTGTACCTTGTACTGTTTAGTGCCATTATTGCAACTTTAAGTTAGTTATTTGTGGGATTTTGTTTATAATAAAAACAATTATAACTATGAATAAGTTGTAGACTAAAATTATAATAACGATGGAGAATTAGTACCCATTATTTTATCGAGCTTCTCTAAAATTTCTATATTTTGCTTTTCAATTGTATTTAACTTATCTATCAAAGTTTTTTGCATATTCCTTGCTTCTTCCAATGCGTCGAGGTATTTTGATGTTGATTTAGGGGTTGGTAATAATGGCAGCTTTGCGCCTTGCAATAATTTAAATGAAGTAGTTGTATTCAGATCTTCACATGAGTTCAACTGTTTTTTTGTTTTTTTATTTTGTGTGGCAAGCGATTCTTCCTCTTCTTCTAAAAATTCAATGCTTTCAAACTCCTAAAAAAACACTGGTGCATTAACCATAGAAATTAATAAAAAACCTGTTACTATGTACCTCCAATTGTTCTTCCAATTGAATAGCACTTTCCGGAGTGCATGCGTCACCATCAACAGCATCAACAGTCATAATTTGCTCTTCTAGTGGGTTCAAATCACGAGGAACATCGGCCCAACTGCCACCCCCAGTCCGGTTCATAAATTTTCTTCTTGAGTTGATGGTCTTTTTAACGCCCAATTTAAGATCTATTCAGCACTAAGGAAACCACAAATTTAAATTTGCATTAGTGTTTGAAAATACTTCATCAGTGTCAGCTATGTCGCTATTTAAAATAACTTTCTTGGCAGACTATATGCAGGTACTTACTTTTTTCCATTGATCCACCGTTTTTCCACTACCCAAAGAGAAATTCGCAGTGACTCCCATTGCTCTTTGTAATTAGAGTTGGAAGACATATAGTTCACTAGCTTTTGCTTTTGTAGTTTTGAAATTCTTTCAATTTTCTAAATATAGAATAAATTAAATTAAAAATTCATACAATAATTTTCTCACTTTCAACCTTAACGTCAGTTTTTTTAGTGGCTTCAATAGCAGTTGTTCCATCCATATTGTCGTTGAAGTTTTTGGCAACAAACTTTTAAATTGTCTATTATTTTTGAATAAAATTCTTTTAAGTTATTATTAATTTTAAACCACGATAACAAAACAAAACAAACAATGTTAACAACAAACTATAAAAATCACAATAAAATAAATTTTGTTAAATTGAAGTTCTCACGTCGTTTTTAAAAATGAGTTATTTTGACAATTCTTGTGGTTAACTTTTCACATAATTTGAATGCAGACACACTTTTCTCACATTTTTCCAATAAAAATTCGTTAAAAATTCAAATGACAGGTAATTCTCACATGACTTATATACAGAAACAGTTGTGTGAGAAAACTCAATTTTTGTTTCAATTCCTATCGTTTTTCTGGTAATTTAGTCACTTCTAGCCAAAATTTAAGAGATGTGAGAAATACAGAAACGAGGCACTGATAATAACCACTATTCAGATCTAGTGTTGTAAAATACTTATACTTCTTAACTTCATGAAGACACTCTTCAATATTTGGTGTTGGAAAGTTTTCTTGCACCATGAGTTGATTTAAACGTCTATAATCGATGCAAAGTCGTTCACTCCCATTTTCTTTTTTAAAATAATCATAACTGGAACTTTTACTTACTGTTTCAGTTGATGGTTTACTTTTAATATCAACGTTTTTCGTTACCCATCTTTCTGGTACGTTTCTTTCATATTCGTTCAAAATCTCACGTAATTGTTTTACCGAATCAATTTTTTGAGCTGCGATGGCCATTTGAACTTCGCGATTCTGCAATCCTTCTCTAGCGTATTTAACAATGGCTTTATTACTTAATTTAAACCATTTTCCTAACGTGCAAATTCGAAAACAATAGTCCGTAATTTTCTCTTGACTCTTACGAACAGTACTTATCATTTTAAAATGTACCTCTGCTTCATCTTGTGTCACGGCAAACTCTTCTATCAAATCTTTGGCAAAACCATTCCATGTTGAATGCATAATCTGAAGTGTGTCTAACCAAAAACGTGTGGCACCCCTCATTTTGCTATATACTGCGAGAAGTAAACATTTTTCCTCCCATTGATAAGCTTGTATTGCGTTTTCAAACCGTTCTACAAATTACTCAACAGATAAGGAAGATTCATTAGTTGGATCAAACTCTGGAAATGTTTCAGCAATCTCTCGAACGGAACAGTTGCTAACTGGGCGCATTCTGGCATATGTATTCGACGGTATTTCATTGTTTAAGCTTTGATCCTGTACATTTGACACTTGTGCCACGTTTCGGACCGAATCTTGTTGAAGGTTTTGTCCTTGCATAAACGTTTGGACAATACTCATTGCGCTTTTCAGCATTTCTTTTAATTCATTCACCTGGCGTTGTAAATTCATAACACTGTGTTCGTTCTGCGGAATTACAAGAGCGTTTGAATAATTTTCATTTGGAGGAGCAATTGCTGAAGCCGTTTCCTCAAAAACATCACTATCCTAACCGTTATTGTCAATTTCGTCAGCACCAATGAGCTTGAGAGACGCTGAACGAGCTCTGCTTTTGTTCCTGATCTTGGCAATTCTCGTTCACGAAGTATAAACGTTTGGACAATACTTATTGCGCTTTCCAGCATTTCTTTTAATTCATTCACCTGGCGTTGTAAATTCATAACACTGTCATCGTTCTGCGGAATTACAGGAGCGTTTGAATAATTTTTATTTGGAGGAGCAATTGCTGAAGCCGTTTCCTCAAAAACATCACTATCTTCACCGTTATCGTCAATTTCGTCAGGACCAATGAAGCGTGAGAGACGCTAAACGAGCTCTGCTTTTGTTCCTGAACTTAGCAATTCTCGTTCACGAAGTAGTCTCTTCAGTTCCTCCACTTTTAATGCTAAAAGTTTCTTCATTTCTTTGGTTTGTTAATTACCAAAAATCGTATGTAAATCGCTGCTTATATTCCACTTCTGATCTGAAAGACAATTTCAAATGTCTTTCTTGAAAACAAACGCTTTTATTAAATTAAAGTTATTTAAAAAAAAAACGTTAAATTTATTCAAAAGGAAAAAACAGAATCTCGTAATAAGAAATATTATTATTAATTACAAAACTTTCTACGCATGCTATGATTTATATAATTCTATAAAACAAAGTGTATTTTAACAAAAGTACTATCAGGTGATTTTTATTGTTTCCAACACAAATGTTTTAACAACCATCTTAAAACTTGGAAACAACATTAAATACATGATGTATATTAGAAAGTGCCACAGGACCATTAAATATTCAAAAGTGCCACAAATGGACGAAGTGAGCCACATTTTGCTTACCTATGTTGCAACACCCTGAGTAAATAAATGGGTAGCTCATGGGTAGCTCTATATAAAGTAAATACATATATCTATATATATGAAACAGGATGTGTGTATGTATGTAACGTGTGGACTCCAAAACGGCTAACCCGATTTTGATGAATTTTTTTTCAGAATATTCAGGCGGGTAACACTGTGAAGTCTGATTTTTGATTTCCGGTCTGGCAGACGGAGGGGCGTGGCAAATATCCAACTTTCATATTGCACCACCAATGACATATACTATATTTTTTTATTTTTTTTCTTATTCTATTGTTTTTTTTTAAGCCGTTCTCATGTTTTCAAAACGAGATATCAACTCTTAAATCGGTTTGTAGTTTCGAAGATATTTACAAAACCTATGTTAATAATGATCCAATATCAAAATTTTAAAACTTTCGAAATGTTGCATTCAAAAATCCGAGTTTTCGGTTTATTTACAAAATATTTACATCATAACACAAGATATTCCACGCTTACTAAGGTGCAACATTGTACAATAATTGAAAAATAATATTATATTATCAATTGATGATAAACAACTTTGCGTACTCTTGCATTTAGATACCTACATTTTGTTCACATTGTTGAGTTTTTTTCAAACGCGCAGAAACACAAGCTTGCAACATCAGCCAAAACTCCGGCATGGCCACAATCCTTAAAACGTGCAAAATTATAATTTGGGACGAACGCACAATGACCCATAGAAATTGCTCGAAGCACTTGTATAAATATATTTTATATATATAGATATATATTTATATATATATATATATATATATATATATATATATATATATATATATATATATATATATATATATATATATATATATATATATCATATGTAAATTATTCTGTAAAAAAACTTTATGATAGGTATTTCATGGATTTTTATTTAAAGACCGTAAATTTCGTTAAAAGCTCAATTTCAATCGTGTGGTAATACAACAATAATGTTTGCTTAGGGCCAGCATCGCGGACCGGGTCAGCTAGTAAACCATAACGGAAAGCACTATAAATGTAATTGTCTTAATATTTGGTGTGGATTACTTACAAAGCAAAATCGAACAAAATATTGTCCGTACGCCTACGTTGTTGCGGGCACAGCTAGTATTTAATAAATTTTTACAGGGGATTCTCTCTTGATCTATAAGAACTAGTTCAATTACTCATTCCTTTTTTTAAGTTTAATGTAATGTGTTTTGTAATCTAGTATCAGTATTGGCAAGTATTTCATTTGCCTAATTTTTTGCGAGGAATGTCTCAATAGTTGTTTGAAAGGAATTAGATTTCCCAAAACAATTTGTTCTGTTGAATTAATTCCTTTTGACTTTGTGATTGGTGTTAAATTTTAAAAATTACATTTTATTCTTCCGTTTTTGCACAACTTAGTTTTAAATTTCATTCATGGGTTATGTTTAATCCAAAATAGACAAGGTATCATTTAATGTTTGGCAATGGAAAATGTGTCTATCGCTTTTACAGGTGGGAGTGTTTCATTTGTAACATAGTAGGTATCACCTACAGGTTCGAATTTCGTTTGAAATATAGTAAAATATTTAAATTGAATGGCAATAAATAGTAAATAAGAATTTAAATAGAATTCAGAAAAAAACATACTTGCAGATGTACATAAATACATAAATATACATGTATGTACGATATGTAGTTGCTTCTATACATACATATATGTAAGTAATTTTATAAATTATTGAAATTTTTTAATTCAAAAAATTGCATTTTCACTTTAATATTTTTTATTAAGCTAAAAAGGTGATTGTGATCTGTAATCAAAAATAAAGCAATTTGTATTTCGACGAATGGGAGAGCTAACTTTAGTTATTATATAGTGAGGCACTCTCGTTTTGGAACAGCACGCACGTACTGTTCCAAATCGGGAATTATGGGTTTGGTTTTTATTCCATTTGGCCGTGAAATAGAAATAAAAACATTACGCGCGATTTATTTGCCATTGGATTTATAGTTAACACAAACAAAATTAATAAATGTGTTATACCGTATTTTAATTTTTTTGTACTTTATTTTATTAGCTTTGATGTTGATGTTGATTTGCTAAGCGTCTGAATCGAAATATTTGAAAAACCCTCTAATGCACCCAACCTTCCCTCTGTCTCTGAATGCTACATTTAAAGACAACTACAGACCAGTCATTTTTAGGGTTCCGTTCCCAAAGGGTAAAAACGTAACCCTATTGTTTTCGCTAGAATGACTGTCCGTCTGTCAGCGCCTTTTCTCTCGACAACTATAATACGTAGACTCTTGAAATTTTCACAGTAGATGTGTTACTTCGGCAGCTATTAAAAATTACCAAAAATTTAAGGGTTTCCATTAGTGACATGTTTTTCACGAATATTACCTTCTTTTTTAAACCGCAATAGGTAGGCTCCTGATATTTTTATAGAAAGTTTATTACCATGGCCGCTATAACTACAATTACTAAAATGTAAAGGGTATTCTAATAATGATGCAATTTTTGCGAATATATCTTTAATTTTAAAATTAAAGGACGCCCCATAAGACATACAAAAATTAACAACTTGAATTTTTAAGTTATACTGAACATAGTAAGGAACCCTACTTGTGTAAGTCTAGCTGGCACTTGACTGATTTATTTTCATAATATTTTTATAAGCAATCTTTAATTACAAAATCACTTAAATTGGTCTTGAATAACTAACACAATGATGTAAATTATCTCCGTATAACAGTTTGAATGTACTCTTAACTTATTTGTATATGTTAATAAACAAGAGCAGAGAAATCCTAAAACAGTAAATGAGCTGACGACAATTAATATATATAAAAAATTTTATATTTTTAATATTGTTTATGTCCCGTGTGGGGTTTGCTAGATCCTCCATCGGAGCCCTCCCATCTGGCGAACTGGGCACGCTCACCATGCCTTTTCCAAGGCGTGGGGGCACCAGGGAAATAAAATACCTGGGGGTGATCAAAATCTAGCAAGATGACAGACCGGTTTTGAAATGGACCAGCAACCAATATACTGATTGAGAACGAGATGCACATGGGCTGGGAGCTGCCGTATTCAGTAACCTCGGTAAGGACGAGTGGTATCGTGATGAAATGGCTTACAGGCTAATGCGGAAGTTACCTCCGTGCCGTTAAATCCTTGGCAGGGCTTAAAGAACGCTCAATGTTTGTAGCCATTAAGTTGATTATGCAGGTTTAGTTGAGATGACTCCTAATTAGCGCCCGACCTGGCTCTGAACGCAAACTTTCATAAAGATTTGCGTCAACCCTCGCGAGGACCTCACTGCTTGCAAATGGACCCTCGGGGCCATCATATAGGGCAACTGCACAACGATTGGAGATAACGGCTTTAAGCGGGGACCCACAAGACCAATATGAATATTTTTAAAACAAACCACGAGGAAGTAAATCCTTTTCGCCCAAGTGGAAAGGTAATGAGATCCCCTTGAACGGGAAAACAGACATCAGAGAGAACAAAGAACAATGATCCCCAAGAAAGGAGTTGGACCCTTGTATCGATACGGTACCAGAAGCAACTACTCGACCTTCGGTCATTGCCCGGTGGAATCGGCCAGGCGCCTCCAACCACGAACAAGAGGACCGCTGAGACGGATTTACGTGTACAGAGAGAGACTCCAACCCACAGCTCGCCAAGACAGGAGTTCATTTTAAAAAGTAAGGCATCAGAAAAGGAAACGGTCGAAAGATTCCGCAATGTGCTTCGGAAAATAAGATGTGCTATGAGCAAACAGAGAACCATAAGTATGGACGTACAAAATGGAATATCGGAGCTGGAGGAGCTAGTCGATATAATGGGCGATTACCGAAGAAACTGGAAGAAGGCTGAGTCGGAAAAAGGGAATAGTAGGGTCATAATTGCTAGGACAATAGCTGAGAAGGCTGCGTCGGAAAAAGGGAATAGTAGGGTCATAATTGCTAGGACAATAGCTTTAAAAAAATTGTGAAAGCACAACGACCACAGCTTCCCAAAAGCGTATGGCAACAAGTCCAGCTGAGGCGATAAGACCAACAAAGGTACAAAAGGAGTCTAAGAAGAAGTCCGAAAAAGGACCAGGAGTTCGGAGTTAGACTTCTGAGGGAAAAGTCAAGCATCCAAAGCCGTCTGAAAAGAAACCAAACTTGGACAAAAAGAAGAAGCGTCGGAAAACACTAAAAGATAGATCGGACGCTGTCATAGTAAGACCGACGGATGGCCACAGCTACGCTGAGGTCATAAAGTGTCTTAAGGATAAAGTGAAACCAGAGGTGGCTGTCCGTTCGATTAGAAAAACAAAAGCTGGAGCCATTCTTCTGGAGTTAGGAAAAGGAGGAAGGAATGAACATTCTTACGATGTAGTCAAAAACACTCTAAGCGAAGTCGCAGAGGTTAAAGACATGAGAACTAAAGTACAACTCGAGATCTGGGATATAGAAGGTTACTCCACGATGGAAGAAGTTTTATGGTGCATCTGACGAAGGCTAACGTCCGGGGCCAAAACAGAGCTTTCGTGTCGTTACCTACAAAAGGAGCAAATAAACTCCTGAAAGCGGAGCGAATAATAATTGGTTGTGATGCTTCACATGCTTTGGAGTTGGACATACGCAATGGGAGGTTAAAGGACCGGACAGAAAAGGAATGGTATTGTGTATTCGGTGCGGCGAGAAGGGCCATATCCTGAAGCAGTGCAACAATCCACCTATATGCTGTCTCTGCTCGGATGAAAAAGAAACCCAGTAGACCACTTACCTGGATCGAGGGCGTGCAATACGGGCAGAAAGCCGCTGTAAAATAAATATATTACAATTAAACATGCACATAGGAAAAGTGGCAGATGCACTGCTGCCACAGATATGCACCGAACAGGAAGCAGATGTTGCTATTATCAGTGAGCAATATGCTAGTAGAAATAATGGATTTTAGCTCGAGGACAAAACCGCTACTGCAGCAATATGATTTCCGGACACAAGCCAACTATTCCCAAGGACAAGTGGAAAAGGAAACGGTTTCGCATAGATGCAGCTCAACAACGTTACTCTAGTTAGCTGCTACCTAACATCCAGTGACTGCAACGACGACTTCCAGAAGAAACTGGATGAAATTGAGGATAATATACGCCTCACCCAGGGACCCCTTATTGTAGCTGGAGATTTTAGCGCACGATTGCCGCAATGGGACATGCGAACAGAAAATTCCAGAGGTAGAAAGATCACCCAAATGGCAGCTAGAGCAGGATTTACCGTAGCGAATGTGGGAAATGTACCTACTTTTAGATAGATAGATCGGACGCTGTCATAGTAAGACCGACGGATGGCCACAGCTACGCTGAGGTCATAAAGTGTCTTAAGGATAAAGTGAAACCAGAGGTGGCTGTCCGTTCGATTAGAAAAACAAAAGCTGGAGCCATTCTTCTGGAGTTAGGAAAAGGAGGAAGGAATGAACATTCTTACGATGTAGTCAAAAACACTCTAAGCGAAGTCGCAGAGGTTAAAGACATGAGAACTAAAGTACAACTCGAGATCTGGGATATAGAAGGTTACTCCACGATGGAAGAAGTTTTATGGTGCATCTGACGAAGGCTAACGTCCGGGGCCAAAACAGAGCTTTCGTGTCGTTACCTACAAAAGGAGCAAATAAACTCCTGAAAGCGGAGCGAATAATAATTGGTTGTGATGCTTCACATGCTTTGGAGTTGGACATACGCAATGGGAGGTTAAAGGACCGGACAGAAAAGGAATGGTATTGTGTATTCGGTGCGGCGAGAAGGGCCATATCCTGAAGCAGTGCAACAATCCACCTATATGCTGTCTCTGCTCGGATGAAAAAGAAACCCAGTAGACCACTTACCTGGATCGAGGGCGTGCAATACGGGCAGAAAGCCGCTGTAAAATAAATATATTACAATTAAACATGCACATAGGAAAAGTGGCAGATGCACTGCTGCCACAGATATGCACCGAACAGGAAGCAGATGTTGCTATTATCAGTGAGCAATATGCTAGTAGAAATAATGGATTTTAGCTCGAGGACAAAACCGCTACTGCAGCAATATGATTTCCGGACACAAGCCAACTATTCCCAAGGACAAGTGGAAAAGGAAACGGTTTCGCATAGATGCAGCTCAACAACGTTACTCTAGTTAGCTGCTACCTAACATCCAGTGACTGCAACGACGACTTCCAGAAGAAACTGGATGAAATTGAGGATAATATACGCCTCACCCAGGGACCCCTTATTGTAGCTGGAGATTTTAGCGCACGATTGCCGCAATGGGACATGCGAACAGAAAATTCCAGAGGTAGAAAGATCACCCAAATGGCAGCTAGAGCAGGATTTACCGTAGCGAATGTGGGAAATGTACCTACTTTTAGACGACCAGGCTGTGAGGGCAGAATACCAGACATAATTTTGCGAACAGAGTCAAAGATTGGAGAGTGCTTGAGATATATACAGCAAGCGATCACCAGTATATTTCGTACTCATACGAAGTGGACAGAATAATTAACGGGAAAAACGATCAACACAGTTCTAACACCCGAAGATGGAATAGCAAAAAACTGAATTCATCATTGTTAATTGCGGAAATCGACAGAAGATCAAATGAGCTACTGGAACTTTCAAGAAGCCTGACAAATATGTATAGAGAGAGTTATGCGAATAATCGAGAGAGCGTGTGATAAATCCATGCCTAGTATAGGCGTAAACAGACACCGGAAGAAACCAGAATACTGGTGGAATGAAGCTACCTCAGAAGCAAGGCAAGACTGCTTACGCCGAAGGAGGAAATATACAAGAGAAAAGCGTCGGGGCGTAGCAACGGTCGAACGAGAAGAGTATAAAGAGGCAAAAAGACGACTTCAACACGCAATTTTTAATAGAAAAAAACAGCTTTGGGAAGAACTACGTGACGACATAAACAATAACACCTGGGGAATGGGCTACAAGCTAGTCATGGGTAAACTAGCGGCGAAACACCCTACAGCGAACATGGAAGAGGAAACTATGGAAAACATTGTAAATACACTGTTTCCACTACGTGATATACCTAAGGAAATAACAAGCCCAGAAGAAATACCAGACATCCCACAGTTTACGCAACAAGAGCTGATAGACGCATCAAGCAGACTAAAAGCCGGTAAAGCCCTGGGCCTGATGGAATCGCACCTAAACCTTTTTATACATTACTGATGCATAAAAGTAGTTTTTTGATGCGCCTATTTTTTTTAGGTCTATCGAAGCTGACAATATTTTTTTAAAGTACATATTTTGGCTAAAAACTCTACAAGTTATAAATATTTGAATTTTAGGATTTTTTTATTGTTTCTGCTTCTGTTTAATTTCAATTTAAAGTTTAACTTTAACAAATATTTATATTATTTTCTTTTCTTTCCTTTTTATTTTGTTTATATTTTATTTGGAAGCATACGGTTTTTTTGATTTTGCTCGGTTGATTAACTTTTTAATAATGATTACTGCAGTAACAAAAGAATTGGTGATGACGTTTTAGTAAACCAGGGTTCGGCGTATCTATTTGATCAATATTGTTCAATAAGGTGATCATCCTCCCCCCTGGGCACCTGAAAAGAAAGTATAGACTTTAGTAGAGTTTTAACTAGGTGAAAAGGGTAAAAAAGTGGGTAAGGGATTAAGTACAAAAAAATACTTAGGGTACAATCTTAGCCAGAGTAAGAGCCCATAATGAGCCAGCCAAGAGAAGAATCTTGGGCCAATAAGGAACCACCATCAGCACAAATAATGTTGGATTATAAAATACTACTGTACAGATCACCCCCCATTTCCACTTCGACCGGGGTGTCTGTATGGAAAGCAAGAATCTGCCAGGATTAGGTTTACAAACTTATCCTTGATGGATTCTTTAAAGGATGTGTTGTACATACTTTTTGGCAACTCTCTGGTTACCAAGAGGTACATTTCAAATATCGTTGTCGATGACATGTTGGGTGTGATAGTCATCTTCATAAATTTTCTGTCATCCAAATGAAAAGTTTACACAGACAAAAACTAAGATAGAGACGAGAGAACAAAGTAATGTTGTATATCGTCGCGTTTCTTCTTAAACCACGTAATCGTCATTTTTTCGAAATTGACTTTTTTGGTTTTTATGGCAGAAAATAACATTTGCCATCAGACAACATTCTCATCTTAACAAGTTTGTATGAAAAATAAAAAATCCATTTTCAAAACCTCGTAAGCGACATACAAATGACATTTGCATGCAAAATATAATGGTTTTTATATTTCAAGTTGGAAATGTTAAAGACTCAACCACTAAGTTTTTTGTATTTAAGAATAAAAAAATCAGGAAAGTTTCAGGCCAATTGGAGTATTTTTGGTAAAGTTAAAATTTTTTTTTTATAAATACAAAAATAAATATTAATTTACACACAGAAATTTGCGATTTGCTGGTTGCGCCAAAACCACGTATGCGACAGGTTTGGCTACAATTAATTGTAAGTAACAAATTTAAAAAAAAGAAGTTTCTATACCCTTCAGAGAGTCACACAGCCATGTTTTGTAAAAATAAATTGTTTTGAAACCCATATTAAAGAAGTTAAGTTTTTTTCGTTTTCTGAAAAACGACTTTTTGGCACTTACGTGGTTTAAGAATAAACGCGACGATATGAGATTAAGTGTAATGGTACAGATAATGAATAGTGCGGAAAAGTTTACATTGGTACAACTAAGAGAAATTTAGGAGTCAGAATATATGAGCATAATGCAGACATACGAAAAGGAAAAGAATCAACTGCTTTAGCACAACATTGTGTTAATACAAAGAGATAAAAGTAAACAAAAGATATACGCTAGAGAGTTTAAAGCGGCATTTAGATGGTCAATCGCGGCTTGTCAGCGCGGGTTGATGGCAAGCAAACAAGCTCGTGTAAACGACCAAAATTCGTGTTTGTTAGCCGCGCTGGATGGAAATAAAAAATTTCTGATATTTTGTGTTTGCCGTCACCGCATCAAGCTTGTCTAAATGCATGTTTGTCAACCACAGTGTAAATTTCATTTGAATTTTTGTAAGCGAGTAGTAAAGATGTCTCGGCTAGAGCGCTTGTTTTTAAGAGAATTTATTGTTTTTGCATGTGGGTTAGTTTTTATGTATGGTATTGTATGTAAAGCGTTTTTATTAGAGTTTATTTTAAAAATATTTCATTTATTTAATTATTGTGTGTGTGTTTATATGGAAATATTAATTGCCAAAATTCAAGTTAAGAAAGGGTATGTAGACGAACTAGCAAAAATTTTATTTAATTGGTATTTTTCAATTATTATAAAGGGAAATCCCATAACGAAGTTGGGGAAATGTTTTCCTTCAACTTAGGACAGCTTCTGAGATTATTACTTGTGCTAAAAATTAAGATAGATTTGATTAAACCTTAAACATCACAATAAGAAAGGATTCACGGTGCATTAAAAGTAAAATACTGTAAACTATTCATGATAGAGAACTGTTCGAAACTTTGAATTTTGTTTCTGTATTAATAAAATATTACATACATTCTTACATTTTCCTATTCATTTACACAGTATGAACTAAAGAGATTTTCATGAGGCATAATTCTTTTGCAAAAATAATATAAAGAATATTTGTATTTTTTCAATAAATTTGTTTAAATAATTGATTAGAAACTGAAGAATAAGTAAAAAATATGGTCATGATGTCGTTGTTTATAATTCTCTATAATTCCATTGTCCAAATTCGTTTAATAATCTTTTTTGATTGTCGTCTTCCTATAATTCATCAATTAATAAAGCAGCAGCTAAATCATGCGCCATCTTAAATAACAACCTCACTGCTCAGTGTCTGTTGTATAATGATGTTTGACAATCTTCGCTTGATCATGTAAATGCTAAACACTCTCTCTCATCAACCCGCGCTAACAAGCCGCGATTGACCATCAAAATGCCGCTTAAGAATTCAACAGAGATCGAAAAATGCAATAAACTCAAAAGTAGATAAGGACAACACTAATGCAAGTTACAACATACTTTTAGTACAGTAAAAGAAACTGTGATCTTATAAATAATTAGCTGTGATATTTTAATTTATAGTTTGTATTGTTTAACTTATTAAGTTTGTGTTTTGTGTTTGTCCACTTTACACAAACCTGTGATATTTTAAATAATGAAAGCCGAACTATAATATGCATAAGCTAGCTTAAGCCAACTTAAGCAACTGTGCAATTACATATAAATCATATGTGGCAAACTATAATGTACTTAACAACACTTTTCGTTAAGTTTCGTCAAATGTCATTTGCTTAAGCAAAGTCCTAAACCGATCTCACATTCCGTACGGAATCAGCTGTTTGTGCGTTGTGTTTTACATATGAATGTACATTCAAAAAATTGCAATGGAGAACGAAAGTGAACAAATTGTATCTAAATTTAATATAAAATGTTTAAAAAAAGAAATTTCTATAAGAAAAAAGGGAGGCGTTGTATAATAATCGTAATTAAAAAGAAAGAGCATTTTATTGTTTATGAGTTGAGTGATGCACACCGCTGTATTTTTTAGTACTTTTGGCCAAAATTACACAAACAGCAAAAAATGTTAAATTTTTCATTCGAAATTTTCCTAAAACTATTAAAAATAATTATTAATATGTATATGAGCCCTTGATTTTGAAAGTGGTATAAGACAAAAATTTTTTAAATCTAGTTTATCAGCTATTTCATATCAAATCCTAATAAAGTAACATAATCTGAAGTAATTCGCAGTATGCCATGAAAATTAAGTTGATAAATTGAGTTTATTTTTAGGTTGGTAAACAAATTACAATAACTGTATATTTTAATAGTGGTATAAGTCAGTCTGCTTTCAAAGTTTGGCAAAATAATTATTAGTAATGTTGTCATGTCTTCAGATAGAGGTTCAATTATGATCAGGTAAGCCTATTAGCGGTTCAGTTATGATCAGGTAAGCCTATTAATGTAAAATGCACTACTTATAATTAATTGTAGACATTATACGGCGAAGAAAAATAAGTTATTTAATAGAATTATGTAAAAAGAGAAACCCATTTTTGGTACAACAAATGGCTCGGAAAGATTTCATTTCGACGAAATAACTGAGAGAATCAACGACTAATGGAAAGAGAAACACCAATGGAGAAGCTGTATCTTAGCTAAAAATACAATGATTTCTAAAAAAAATCAATGATTTCTAAAAAAAATCTCCATAGAAAATGTTTCATAAAACTTCTTTGGATGACAATTCCGAATTCAAAGTGTTAGACCTTTCAACCAAAAGAGGAAGGCCAAGAATATACGAAGATATTGATTTGCTTTCACAATATACAACCATTAGATCAATAACAGAAGAAAAAAAGATATGATGGATGTACTACCCTATATCCCACCAATTTTCCACAAACTCTTTATTTTCCCTAAATACTAAAAATAAATTACTTAATTACAATGTAATGATTTTGAATAATATGTTAATTTCTAACAAAAAATTTATTCTTGATGGTTTAAGTCATTTATAAAGTCATGCAGTTAATTTTGAAAATGGTATAAGTCATTTCAACCTTTTAAAACCACACTACCTTTTATAAATGGTTATAAATTTCACAATCATAATAAATACTATTTTGTTGGCACTATTTAATTGTCAAAATATTTTATTCCATAATACAAAAATATTTTTTAATCCTTTAAAATACAAACCTCTTAATATTTCGAAACATAAAATATATGAATTATACCACTATCATAATCAATGGCTCATATGAATGGTATTAAGTATATTTAATATGTTTATTTAACACCTTTTTGTTAACAAATTTCATTTATTGAGAAAAAAAGTATTATTTTGCAAAAGTACGAATAAAACAAATGTGCAACTGTGGCATAATAGTTTCTAGATTCATGTAATTACATTGTAGCCACCTAAAAGTCTTCAACAAGTTGCTTAAGCATTTGACAGACTTTTCGTTCGTTTTTGACATTAGCTTAAGCCAGCTTATGCATATTATAGTTGGGCCTTCAGACATAAAAGATTATATGTAAGTTTAATTGTTCGCAAAAAATAATTTGTATTATTGATTTTAAAACTTGTACTCATAAAAGCTTTATTTTACTTTTATATGTATGTGGTTGCCAGATTTTAATAAATTATTCCCTGCAGAAGTTGGAAAATACCAACGAAACGTCAGAGAAAATTAAATGAATAATCTTTTATTTATTTAAAAATAATAGATAACTTGACCTTAAAAGTCCAAATATAAATTATATATAGACACAACAAAATTTATAGAAAACATAAAAGGTCGTAAAATTAATTAAAGAACAAGAAAATTAAATATAGGAGGGCCCGCCGAAAAATTAAAAATCGAATTACACTATGGCACATTTTTTTTGAATATATAAAAGTAAAATACAATACTGAAGTCTGTTCGCTACTAAAAAAATATTGCAGAAACATTAAGAAACTTGCTAAACAAAATGAACGATTAAAATATTTGCTTGACTGCAGAAGAAAAAAATTCTGTTCAGTTAAAAGAAAAAATGGAAAGATTATCAGTAGACGAAGACGAAATTTTAATTTCTCTTGACTTGGTATCTTTATTTACAAACATACCTATACACTTAGCAATAAACAACATTATGACAAAATGGAACATCCTACAAAATCACACTAAAATACCTAAGACAAAATTCCCTGAATTGTTAAAATTTTGTCTTAATGAAAATAACTATTTTATTTATTGAGAAAAAGTATTCAAGCAAACATACGGCATGCAAATATACACATAAAACTAATAACGAAATATGTTAATGATTTATTTGCGATTATCAAACAAAAAGATCAAGATATTATTTTAAAAACAGTCAATAACTACCACACTAATCTAAAATTTATAATTGAAAAAGAAGAAAACAATTCTATTTCATACCTTGATATGAAATTTTATAGAGAACAAGATAAATTAACAACTAACTGGTTTATGAAATCTATTGCCGCTGGACGTTTGATAAATTACAATTCAACATTACCATTAAAATTTAAAATTAATACTACAAACAATTTAATAGATAGAGCCATGAAACTTAGTGATGACAAATTTAAATAAAAAAATATAAATATTATAAAAGATATCCTTATAAAAAACAACTTTCCAAAGTACATTATAAATAATCTATTTAATAAAGTAACAAAATATATAAATCCACGGGAAAACTTTAAAGAGAAAACATCTGGTAACTCACAATATTACGGGATACCATTTATACCAAGGCTGACGGAAAAAAACAAATTAAGGGGGATAATTCAAGACGAAAACATAACAATTGCTTGTAAACCAAACAAAAAAATAAAGCATCTCTTTACACAGACAAAAACTAAGATAGAGATGAGAGAACAAAATAATGTTGTATATGAGATTAAGTGTAATGGTACAGATAATGAAGAGTGCGGAAAAGTTTACATTGGTACAACTAAGAGAAGTTTAGTAGTCAGAATAGATGAGCATAATGCAGACATACGAAAAGGAAAATAATCAACTGCTTTAGCACAACATTGTGTTGATACGGGACATAAGGCCGGGGCACATAGAATCCGTCATACGTTATACTTTAAAGCTCTCAGTTGAAATCAAAGTAACAACGGAAGAGGTTGACACAATGAGTACTTTGTTGACGCATATTAAATCAGAAAATAAAACACGAAAAAACCTTTTTTCTCCATTTTACTCTATTAAATTATTTTGTTGTATTTTGTTTTATTTTAGCTTCCACTCAACACAAAAATTTAACTTTGAGAGAGAGCTTTGTTTCTCTCTATTTATAGCGTTAAACGTACGTCAAAAGTTAAAAGTTGCCCAACTTTCGTACTTTGCGTTGACGAAGACGTACTGATTGTGACAATACTCATTAGAAAAGCTGTATTTCAACTTTCTTGTGCGTTGAAAAAGTCGACGTATAACGTATGACGGATTCTATGTGCCCTACCTATAAGCCTGATTTTGACAAAGTGAGAGTTTTAGACAAAGAGATAAAAGTAAACAAAAGATATACGCTAGAGAGTTTAAGAATTCAACAGAGATCGAAAAATGCAATAAACTCAAAAGAATATAAGGACAACACTAATGCAAGTTACAACATAGTTTTAGTATAGTAAAAGAAATTGTGATCTTTTGAATAATAAGCTGTGATATTTTAATTTATAGTTTGTATTGTTTAATTTATTAAGTTTGTGTTTTGTGTTTGTCCACTTTACAGAAACCTGTGATATTTTAAATAATGTAGACATAAAAGATTATATGTAAGTTTAATTGTTCGCAAAAAATAATTTGTGTTATTGTTTTTAAAACTTGTACTCATAAAAGCTTTATTTTACTTTTATATGTATGTGGTTGGCAGATTTTAAAAAATTAATCCCTGAAGAAGTTGGAAAATACCAACGAAACGTCGGAGAAAATTAGATGAATAATCTTTTATTTATTTAAAAATAATAGATAACTTGACCTTAAAAGCCCAAATATAAATTATATATAGACACAACAAAATTTATAGAAAACATAAAAGGTCGTAAAATTAATTAAAGAACAATAAAAGTTTTCAACTTATGTTGTTCTACAAAGGCATTTGCAACGCGTGGCTGCGTCAATCTAGGGTTAAGTATAGCTCTCACTGAAATACATCCATTGTCGGTCATCGCATAAATTTGAGCCGTAGGAACGAGCACCTTGTTTAACGACGTTGGTAAGCCAATGGGAATCGATGTGGATGTTGTTGTTGTAGTGGTCGTTTCATGGGACCTTCGGGGTGCCGGAGTTGGTGTCTTACAAGTCAATTTGGATGGCTGCAATTTCTCAGCGCACACATTTTTAAATATCCGTTCTGGACCGTGTAGGGTGGAATGATGTTTACCACCACATTTTTGGCAACGGGTTGTGTTGCGGCACTCCGCAATCAAATGATTTCTTGCCAGGCAATTGACACAATAGTGCAATTCCACAGCCGTTTTGTATTTTTGAGCTAAATTTAGTCTGTTAAACTTTTTACAGCCCGTCAAGCGGTAATCTGCTTGGCAAATCCCTCAACCAAAATGGCGTTTGGTTTAAAATTACTCGTTTGTTGAGGGTTTTTTGAACCAGAATGACGGTGAATTTTATTAGCATGTGTTGAGCGTTTGTTATGGGGTGCCATTATCTGTATGAAATATATGTACGTTCAATGGTAAATGGACTATACTAAGCCTAATATTAAGGATAAGATCAATTCACAAGTGTGAAGCACAATGCCCAGCAGTGATTCATTGATCAGATCTTTATGCATTTAACTCAGCTGGGTGAATTATGAGCGTTACCCTTAACGCTGTAAATGTGTTAGTATTAGAATTGCGATTAAATTAGTTAGTAGGTAAAACTACAACTTTTGTTATTAGACGTGTCAAAATTCAAGATGATGTACGCAAGTCAACAACTCTATTTCGTCCATCAGAACCAGTATAAGTCTTGACAATACGTCCAAGTAACCATTCATTAGGAGGTAAGTTATCCTGTCTTATAACAACAATATCATCAACTTCAGCCTGTCGTTTTGGGTATTTCCACTGGAATCTTTTTTGCATCTCTTTAAGATATTCATCTTTCCGTCTTCTACAAAAATAATGGTGCTGAATTCTTAATTTGTGCCATCTGTTGGCCAAAGTTATGTTATCATAACTGCAATCGGGTTCAAGTCATTAAAAAATGACCTGGAGTTAAAGGATTAAGATCTTGTGGATTTTCGTTTGACGGGATCAAGGGTCTTGAGTGGAGGCATCCTTTAATTCTAGCTAGAAGTGTAGCTAACTCTTCTAATGTGTATTTCATGGCATTCAGCTTTTATAGGTGGGACTTAAAGCTTTTGACGCCTGCTTCCCATAGACCACCCATGTGTGGTGCTCCAGGGGGTATGAAATGCCACGTCAAGTTTTGAAAACTATTAGCAGATAAAACTTTTCCTTTTAATTGCTTAATAAATTCCTTCCGCTTTTTCTTTAACAACTGACTTGACTGACTGACGCCGACGAAATTAGTTCCATTGTCAGAGTAAATGGCGACAGGGCATCCCCGCCTCGAAAAAAATCGGGTGAATGCTGCCATAAATACTTGGGTTGATAGGTTCTAAGTTTATAGATTTTGTTGCAAAGCAAACCAAAACTCATACGTAACCCTTTTTTTATTTTACAATTTCTGCCATTATAAACTTTAATTTCAAATGGCCCGGCAAAGTCAACTACAGTGTTGTAAAAAGGCCTTGTTATTGTACAATCTGGTGACAAGGCTGCTATAAATTGAGTGGTTTGTCGAGTCTTATATCTTGTGCATGGTATACATCTATTTATCACAGAGCTAATCATATTCTGAAGCTTCGGAATCCAATAGCCAGACCATATTATTCTCAGCATCAGTTGATTTCCTCCATGTAGGGTCACCAAATGCACGTGTAGGGTTAATAACTTTGCAATATAACTTCTCTGACATAGAATTATTAATCTATCTTTGGTTGACTTTATTTCAATTGCATCAAGCTCCATACTTGGGTGGGTTAACAATTTATTAAGTCTTTCTTCTACCGATTTAATATTATTCCGATCAAGAATAATTCTATTATTTCGAGCTGTATGTGTTCGGGTGCAGGATGTGTGATCAAAAAATCGATAGACATAAGTCATAACTCTTAAAGCCTTTGATAATTTTGAAAACAGTGATAAAATATCTGGATAAGTATTATTTTCAGTTTCTGAAGACGATGTGGTATTAACCGTAACTGAAAACGATATTGACTAATCTTTGTTTCAGCTAAGTTTCAAAGGGTTTATTTGTTGTTGGCCAGCCACCATAATTTATCTTCTTTTAATTCTTCTGCGTTACAGCCTCGGCTCACAACATCGGCAGGATTATCAAGCGAAGCGACATGGCTCCAATTCTTAAAGCCTACACTTTCTAAAATTGTAGAAACTCGGTTTGCCACAAGTGTTCCAAGAGTTGGGTGGCTTACTAAGCCAAGCTAAAACTATGGATGAGTCAATCCAGAAGAAGGTTTGTCATTGTGGTAAATTGAGTTGGGTGATTAAGTTGTTAGTAATATTAGCCAACAAAACGGCATTACAAAGTTCTGGTTTTTCCAACGATATCAATTTGATTGGCGCTACTTTCGTTTTGGCAATGAGTAGGGTTACGGTACTAGAACCTGTTATAGGTGTGACTCGAGCGTATAATGCTGCTGAGTATGCTTTTTCAGATGCATCTGAAAAGCCATGAAACTCAATTTTAGCTGAAGCTGAAAGAAGTATCCATCTAGGAATACGTATTTCATCAATCTGCAAAAACTTGTGCTATTTTATTAGGGGTAAGACATTCATCCCAAGCTGTGTTATCCTGCCATATTTGCTGCATAATGATCTTAGCGGAAATAACTATTGGTGCTAACCATCCAGCTGGGTCAAAGAGGTCAACTATGTCTGTTCACTTGGTATATGCTGTTTTCCTTTAAATAATTGGTACACTAAAGAAGAACATGTCTTCCTTTGCATACCATCTAATGGCCAATGTTTTCGCGTTGTTAGATTCGGGTAGGGTGAGAAAATCGACATCCAGCAAATATTCCTTGGGCACATTATTTAATAATTCTTCCGTATTAGAAGTTAACTTTCGTAGAAATCCAGCAGAGTCTAGAGCGGTGATCAGTTGGGTTTGGGCATTTATTGCCTCTTCAACCGTATGACCACCAGCTAAAACGTCGTCGACATACATGTTGCTCTTGAGTATTCTTGAAGCAATTTTGTATGTCTGTAGCTAATTTGTGTAAGGTTCTAATAGCTAAATAAGGGGCACAGTTTACGCCAAATGTTACTGTTTGCAGTTCATAATCTTGAATGGGTTCGTTGCCACTTCAAGATAAGAACAACCAAATCTTGTTGTAGGGTTGGACCAGTGTGTAATGCATCATTTAAGCGTAGCTGTTAGATGTTTTGCTGGAAGCAATAAAAACAACTCTAACTTTTGTAGTGACCCGATCAAGTTAAACAACAGCATTATGGGGTAAGTAATAGGAAGTATTTGTAGAAGAGTACATCGACGTACTCCTGTAGCACTTCATCAGATTCCAACTTAATGTCAAGTTTTTTCATGAGCTTCTTTTCATTTCTTAATAATTGCGCCATTGCTATATGACGCGAATTTTCTAATTCGATTGCAGAGTGACCAAACGGAAGACGAACCTGATAACGGCCACTGGGTAGTTTCTATATAATTTTTCGCACAAAATTCTTCTTCTTCTGAGGTGTTGGGTTTACTGGGTATTTCTTCAATTTTCCAGAACTTGGTCAAAACTTTATCAAGCGTGACCGAATTGAAGTACGAAACAATGGGTTTGGTCTTATGGGTCCGGTTAAAATCCAGCCAAATTCAATCTCATGCGCTATTAAAGTGTTAAGAAAATCTTTCTTAACTCCAGATTTTAACATTTAAGGGTAAAAATCGCTGCCAATTATGAAATCTATGGACCGACTCTCGTAGAATTTCTGGTCAGCTAGTTGGTTATCTTCCAAGTCTTTAACATGGATAGGGTTTAGATGTTGAGTGGGTAGATTTTTTGTAAGAGTTTTTACAACAATCGCTTGGATATTCAATTTAAAATTGGTTTGGGTGTTTGAACTTAAAACAACATTGCAAAGTTTATTTGAACGCGCTGAAATAACTTCATTTAGACCTGATATTTCAGCATGGGCGATGTGGGTAATTTTCTGAAATGAAGGAAAAATCTGAGGCAGGGTCAATTAGCGCTCGCGCTGGGAATTTTCCCCCTTGAACTTCAACACTTAATATTGTTGTTTCTAATAACTTCGCTCTGTCATCTAATATGGGTTTGCTTGGACGGATACTGCATTTTGTGATGTTGACGATTGATTTTCGTCAAGTTGTGGGTTTAAGTTAGAATTAGGTTTTTGTAAAAGTGAGTTGTGTCTACCGCCACAATACCTGCACGTGAATGTGCTACGACAATCTTTTATGATATGGGCAATAGCTAAGCAATTATATCATATTCCACTATTTTTCACAAATTCAATCCTCTCATTTACACCTAGAGAGACAAATGTTGGACATTCTCTTAGGGTATGATTATTTTCGCATAGTTTACAAATGTATCCATCGGGTTTAATCTGCGGGTTCGTACGAAATTGGTAGTTTGGGTCGCTTTGGAATGAATACGACGATTTGTGTTCATTTTGAATTTTGTTTTTAGGGTAGTTGACTTTTTCTTAATGTGTTAAATTGTGAAATGCTTTTCCGTTTTTATCAAATATATTCTTATTTTCTTGAAAATTCTTGGGCTTAAGGTGTGGTATAGGGTGGATACTCTGATCTAGAATATAATTCACAGATGTAAGCTCCTTATACGAATTTGTTAAAAACAAATCAAGATCAGTCCAAGATGGCATTTCCGCACAATCATGAAGAGTTTTTTCGAACTCCCTTCGGGTTTCTCTGGGTAGCTTCATCGAGCAGAGATATACGAAGATAGGATACCTATTATCCGTATCAATATCCAATGAATTTAAATTTGCAATGCAACAATTAATCTTTCTCTAAAGCTTTTCTATAGACACACTGCACATAGTGCTTACTGTGGGTAAATTAAATATGGTTTTGAGTTGAGAATTAATTTGCATTCTTCTATTCTCATATTGGGATGTTAGTTAAGTCCATGCAATAAGAAAGCCTTCATTTGTTAAGTATGCGTTGTCTACTATTTCTTTAGCCTCCCCGCTTGTTTTTTTGTTTTAAGTGAAAGAGTTTTTCAACTCCACTTAAACGGGTATTATTGCTATAAATGGCTTTAAAGAGATCCCTGAATGAGGCCCAAAATTTAAAATCGCCACTAAAAACTGGCATGTCGCATTAAAAGATACAGAATCACTAGGTCGAGCAGCCGAGCACAGGTAAAGAACATTCGGTTTCATAGTGTCGGGTAACAGCCTCAATTGAAATCATGCTAGTAATATTAAAGTTCTTAGCAGATCTGACATGTTTTGCGATTTCCGTTAAATTAATGGTTTCGGCTTTTACTGGATCATCCAAATCAGTAGATTCCCTGATTTGCTTCTATTTCCCTTCAATATCTGACCCTAACTCTTCCAACTCACGTTTCTTAAATTTCAAAGTGGGTAAAGATCGGGCATTTTGTGAAGTGCTACGGTATTCCTCGGTAAATCCGCGGCTAAAGATCTTAATGTAGACATAATTGGGTTTATATCAATTGACAAACAATAATAAAAAAAAAAAATAAAAATTTCAGTTGGGCATTTCTTTAGCAAATGTTCTTCTTACTGCACAGCGTGAAGAGCTCTTTCTTGAAAGCAATTATTAAAAAAAAATATTCTCAATTTACTTTTAATAAGGTGAATGCGTGAGTTAGAAAATATGTTTTATTTTTTATTGCTCACAAATAAAGATATAACTTTACTTGGACAATTTGTAAATGTAATTTTTATGTAAGTTGTAAAATTACAAACTTGCCTTGTTTGCTGGGAGTAGGGTACAAACCTTATAAGAGCAAGGAACTCTTATTTTATTTATTTTTTATGTTATTCTTTGTGTTGTCTTTCCTCTATGATTTGTTGAGTTGATGTGTAGTGTTGTTATTGTAAACATCAGTCGTTGTTTGTAATGATGGTATACATATGTGTATGTATGTTAATTTTCTGTTTGTCTAATTTACATATATATGTAATGTTTAATTTATTTAATTGTCAAAGTTATTTTTTATTTATTTATAATTTTTTAGTTTATAAAACACAAAAAGATTTTTTTTTGTAATAATTTTAATTTCGTTAAAGTATTTTTGTTTGTCACTGTTTTGTTTGTTTGTATGGAATCCTTTAATTTTGTTGGGTTTTGTGTTTGTTTATTGTTTTAGCGTCTTATTATTTTATATTATTATTTAAGTTTTATTTATTATTAGTCACAAAAAATGTGTTGCTGTATTATTTTCTTTTTATAATTTTTTGGACTGTATCACTGTTTCACTCACTATTGCAGGCAATATCAGTTCTGTACCTTGCACGGGAACCAAGTAAATAAAAACAGTTTTTTTTTTCAACAAACGTTATAAAACTTTATTTATTCACTTTTTATGAATTCTTATAAGGATTTAGGTTAGGTTTTAAATTAAATTAGGAATTTTGATGGTAAGTATTACCATTGAATACTATTAGTATTAGTATAATTAAGGTATGTAAGTATATTTCTTATAGGTTTTAATGAAGGCTCAAGCTTCAATTTAAGAAACACACAATCGGGTAAGTATACTTAGGTAGGTAAACGACCGAATCTTACCCTTTTAGATTTAAGTTTATGTAACTATATGTATAATAAAACAAGAATTAATTTAATTGCAATTTAAAGTTTAACTTTAACAAATATTATTATTTATTTAACAAATATTTTTATTATTTTCTTTTCTTTCCTTTTTATTTTGTTTATATTTTATTTGGTAGCACACGGTTTTTTTTGATCTTGCTCGGTTGATTAACTTTTTAATAATGATTACTGCAGTAGCAAAAGAATTGGTGATGACGTTTTAGTAAAGCAGGGTTGGGCGCATCTATTTGTTCAATATTGTTTATTAAGGTGAACAAAAAGAATTAGATTTCCCAAAACAATTTGTTCTGTTGAATTAATTCCTATTGACTTTGTGATTGGTGTTAAATTTTAAAAGTTACATTTTATTCTTCCGTTTTTTTGCGCAACTTAGTTTTAAATTTCATCCATGGGTTATGTTTAATCCAAAATAGACAAGTTATCATTTAATGTTTGGCAATGAAAAATGTGTCTGTCGCTTTTACAGGTGGGAGTCTTTCATTTGTAACATAGTAGGTATCACCTAGAATTTAAATAGAATTCAGAAAAAACATACTTGCAGATGTACATAAATACATACATATATATGTATGTACGATATGTAGTTGCTTCTATACATACATATAAGTAATTTTATAAATTATTGAAATTTTTTAATTCAAAAAATTGTATTTTCACTTTAATATTTTTTTATTAAGCTAAAAATGTGTTTTTGATCTGTAATCAAAAATAAAACTATTTGTATTTCGATGAATAGGAGACCTAAGTTTAGTTATTATATAGTGAGGCACTCTCGTTTTGGAACTGCACGCACGTACTGCCTATCTAGCTAGATCGGGCTTGTTTTTTATTGGTTTGGTTTGGGCTTGGTTTTTATTCCATTTGGCCGTGCAATAGAAATAAAAACATTACGCGCGATTTAATTGTCCTTGGATTTATAGTTAACACAAACAAAATTAATAAATGTGTTATACCGTATTTTAATTTGTTTATACTTTATTTTATTAGCTTTGATGTTGATGATTTGCTAAGCTTCTTTACCCACCCTACCATAGTTTTTTTCTAGGCTGAATCGAAATATTTGAAAACCCCTGTAATGCAGCCAACCTTACTTCTGTCTCTGAATACTACATTTAATGACAATTACAGATCAATTTTTAGGGTTCCGTTCCCAAAGAGTAAAAACGAACCCTATTGTTTTCGCTACAATGTCTGTCCGTCTGTCAGCGCCTTTTCTCTCGACAACTATAATAGGTAGATGTATAACTGCTGCCGCTATAGCATCAAATACAACAACTTATAGAGTGGTCCGATAGAGACGTGTTATTCACGAATATGTGTTTATTTCTTGAACTGTAGAAGGCATACACTTAAAATTTACAAACTGTAATTAAAACTTAGTTCGCTCTATAAACAAGTATAAAAAAATTAACGTAAAAATTAAAGCGTGTTCCGATAGTGACGTGATATTTGCATGTATATGGCCTAAGTTTTGAACCATAATATGTAGACTCTTGAATTTTTCAAAGGTGTATACCTGTTGCTGCTAGAGCAACAAATACCAAAACTTATAGGGTGTTCCGAAGTGACGTGTTATTTACGATTATATCTTTATTTCTTGATCTGTACTATGTTAAAACTATGTTCGCTTTATAAACGAGTATACAAAATTAAACCTGAATATTAAAGGGTATTCCGATAGTGACGTAATTTGCATGTATATGGCCTAAGTTTTAAATGATAATAGGTAGAATCTTGAATTTTTTACACAAGGTGTATTACTACGGCAACTAAAATAAACGGTGTTCAAACGTGATTTATTCCAACAGTGACGTGATTTGCATGAATATGGCCTAACTTTTTAACCATAATAAGTAGACTCTAGAAATTTTCACAGATGGGGTATTACTATGACCCCTATAAAAACGCCTTATTTCTTGAACCGTAATAGGTAGACTCTTGAAATGACAATTATTAAAAATTGAAGGGTGTTCTAGTACATGTGTTCCAGTGACATGTTTTTCACGTATAGTGACTTATTTTTTTAATCGTAATAGGTAGACTCTAGATATATTTATAGAAAGGGAATTGCCATGGCCGCTATAAAAAATTATACAATTAAAGGGTGTTCCGACAGTGACATGATTTGTACGTAAATAGCCTTATTTTATAAACCGTAATAGGTAGACTCTTGAAATGTTTACAGTAGGTGTGTTACTTCGGCCGCTATAATTAATAATATGAACACAGTTGCAACTTTTTTTATGATTTCCAACCAAATTTTTACTTAAATAATTCTTACAAAAAAAACCGACTACAAAACAAATATATGTGCATCAATTCTAAACTAAAAATTTAAAAGGAAGTAATCTATCTGTAAGAAATAGTACTCAGTTCAAATACTTCTATACTTGCTGCTCTAACGGACAAGTAATATACGTTCTGTACATTCAAATGTCTATCCATAACGACAAATTACGTCAGATATGAGGACACCCTTTATTTTTTTACAGTTATGATAAAGATATGGCCATATAGCTTAAACAATATCACCTAGGGGACACCCTTTAATGTACAATTTTAAATTAAACACTTTTTTTAACGGAAAGATTCTTTGTTAATTTCAAATGTCTGTCTAAAACGGTTCAAAAGTTTGGCCATATGCAACAATTTACATCAACTATTAAGACACCCTTTAAAATTTTAAATATTTATAAAGGTTATCATACGGGACATAGTAGTGGAGATTCTGTCTAATTTTCAAGTGTTTGTCTATAACGGTTCAAAAGATAGGGCTAGATAGGTTAAATTATATCAATTATGATGACACCCTTTAGTTTCCAAATTTAAATTATATACTTGATGTTATAAAGGACTTAGATATATAGGTTCTTTGTAAATTTCAACCGTCTCTCTGTTACGGTTCAAAAGTTTGGCAATATACATCAAATTACATCAACTATTGGGACACCCTTTAACTTCTAATTATAAATATTTAATTTCTGATTATAAATATTGGACATTCTGTCTAATTTTTAAGTGATTGTCTACAATGGTTCAAATATTTAAATTGACGTCATATATGGGGACACCCTTTAATTTTTACGTTCATTTTTTTTATTAATTTCTGTTATTGGCAGCTATAGTGATATGCAGTTTTTTAAAATTTTAAAAAGGTACTCTTTACGGTTCATAATACATGTAAAAAACACGTATGTTGTATGGGGACACCCTTTAATTTTCAAAATTCTGAATTTCTTTTAAAATGGGACCAATCTGTAAGCATTTCCTTTCTAATAAAGAAAAAATTTTTAAAATCGGTTCAGAAATGCCTGAGTTCTGCGGGCACAAACATAAAAAAGCAACATTCAGACGAATTGATAACCTCCTTCTTTTTTTGAAGTCGGTTAAAAATGCTAGGAACCGCTAAATATTTTGCGGGAATTAAGTTGAAAAATAGCAAAACAATAACATTAAATTCAATTTCCTTGTAGCGATTTTTAATCATATAAAGTGGCAACTCAATTTGATTGCATGCTCTTGAATGCGACAATGCACTAATACACAGCTGCATGCTGAGGAGAAGTTTGCGGCAGTTTCATCAGATTTTTAATCAGATTTTCACAGATGAATGGGAACATGCCAGAAACTAAAATTCAGCATAGTCTTTTTCTGTCTGATCATCAAACACGACGCAAGTACAGAGGTAAGTGTCTTCAGTTAAATTTATTATTAATAATTTTATGTATTATAATGTATATTCACAAACGTTTTTGTCGAAGGAAGGATTTGATTAAGCAAAATTTTTAATAAAATTGTTTTTTGAGACTTTTATGAGACATAAACATTTTTTGAAGATGATGCTAAGTATTTTGTATAGTGATTAAGAACATTTTAATTAAAATGTGTGTTATTTGGGATAATTGTAAAAACAATTATTAAATCCCAAAATTACTTCATTTTTATAAAGTGAATTGTACGCGATATAAGAGAAGTGAAAAGTGGTTAGCGGTAAATTAATCTTGTCACCGGTTGTAGGTAGGGGAAAAAATTAGGCGCGAAACAGGTAAAACGGAAATCCAAAGGGCAAGTCTGAGCGTCAAAGAAAGGCTACCTCGTGTTCGGTTAAGCGTTCAACAAGCGCAGCTCCATCAAACAAACATTTTGCTTTACATCATAGTGTAAAATTGCCATCCGAACGCTCTGACGCCCACCAAACCATATTATTGATAATTATAAATGTGGAAATGACAGGTAGAGCCACCCCTCGTCAGTCTTAACATACATTATGCCATGATCAATGTTCACATTATCACAACCAACAGATTCACTAAAATCTTATTCACCCGCAACACATCAGCCGGATTAACAGCAACACACTCTCGAAAAACGCTTCACTATCCCGAACGCCAAAACAACAGCTTCGTTAGCATTCTCACCAGCATTCGGATTCACCCAAAACACTATCATATCCCCATATTGTAATCAGCATCCCATCATCATGTTTGTCAAAATCAACCAGCACCAACGAGATACAACCAAATCAACCCATATTTGTCACCACCAACTAGATTCAACCAACTCAGCAACTCCAACCGATTCATTAAGTCCAAAACCAGATAAGTGCATAGGTTATAAGGAATTTGTATTTTAGATACTTTAATTAAAAATTATAACATAAACGTAGCTGACTATAAATAATCAAGCAGGTGATTAACTACAATTGCTTAAAACTATGAATCAGAATTGTTTTGCTTGATGGACATAGCTATTCATTATACGCAAACCAATGCTGTTCGCAATTATCGTTAACAGCAATTTATACTTGCCTGTTTACTTGCTTATTCGTTTAATCGCGGAATACTCATCTTGACATATCTACCTATATCAGTTCTGTTTTTGGCGTTGATAAGTGCGAACGCGATTTTTTTAAGCTTGCATTAACAAAAAACAAAACATACATTGCGTGAATAAAACAAAAAAAAAAACCTGTTCTAATACAATAACAAAGTTGTTTGTAAAATCTTTTTTTTCTCTTGATTTTTTACAACGGCATATTGAATTACTACTTTAAACATAAAGCAAAAACAATAAGGGCTAATAAGCCTCTTAAATTTAAGCAAAAAAATGTGGACAATATTGAATTAAATTTTTATTTATTTATTTTATTTATTTATTTATTGTAGTCAATGGATGTTATCCTTACAGACTATTACATAAGAACTTAAATTAGTAGAGATTTTATTATATTAGACAGTATTTAAAATTACAATTAAATTTCTTTTAATTATTTTTAAATTTAAAGAGAAATCAATATTTTTATAAAAATTATTGAATTGATTGCATAATCGCACAAGAGGATCAGCCATAGCGTAATTCGTACTACAATTTTGAACAAAAAGAGGCATAAAGTTACGCATATTACGACATGGAACATTAAATTTAATATTGGCTAACAGAAATTCACAACAAGTATTACCATTGATAGTACTTAACATAAAATAAACATTTAACATAATACGACGACTTTTTAGAGTAGGAAGTTTAATTAAAGCAAGCCTACTAGTATATGAAGGAAACCTCACATCGTCACGCCAATTTAAACCACGTAAGCAGAACAGCAAAAATTGTTTTTGAACAGATTCAAGAAGTTGGCAATGTACGTTATAATAAGGATCCCATATTACTGACCCATATTCCAGGATAGGTCTAACCAGAGCCACAAATAACTGTTTTGTGATGTAAGGGTCGGAAAATTCTTTTGACCAGCGCTTAATAAATGCAAGAACACCTCGAGCCTTGTTGACAGTCATTGTAATATGAGATATAAAATTAAGTTTAGGATCCAGCAAAATTCCAAGGTCCAAAAATGAATCAACTACCTCCAACTCATGTTCTCCTAAGAAGTAGTTAACAGTGATAAAATCACTCCTTGAAAATCTCATGCATTTACATTTTTTAATATTTAAAACCATCATGTTGTGTCTACACCATAAAACAAGATTGTTGAGGTCACTCTGCAAATTTATATGATCTGCATAATTCTTGAAGCTATAAAAGATTTTGACATCATCAGCATACAATAATACATGTGAGGAGTTTATAACACTGGGAAGATCATTAATAAAAATGGAAAAAAGAATAGGTCCCAGGTGACTTCCCTGGGGAACACCGGACAAAACAGCAATACATTTTGATGAACGATTATTAAAACGAACAGTTTGACTACGACATGTTAAATACGACTGCAACCAATTAAGGCTAATACGGGTAACACCAAGCATGTTTAGTTTCATCAGAAGAAGCTTGTGATTGACCTTATCAAATGCTTTGCTAAAATCTGTATATACAGCATCAGTTTGTTTCTTTTCAATAAAAGCAGAGTTAATTAAGGAGGTTAGTTGAAGAACATTTGTAGTAGTTGAACAACCGTTTCTGAAGCCGTGTTGATTGGATGATAAAATAGAAGAAAATTGATGACAGAGGTAATCAGCAACAATTTTTTCAAACAATTTTGGAATGGCACTTAGTTTAGCTATTCCCCTGTAGTTCGTTATTTCAGACTTATTACCAGATTTGTATAATGGGATAATAAAAGATTCTCTCCAAAACTTAGGAAAATAACCATTTATAATAGAAATATTGAATAAAAATGTTAACGGAGAAGCTATTAACTCTGCGCAACGGTTTAAAATACAGCTTGGTACACCATCAGGGCCATGGTTAAATGACATCTTCAATTTCTTCAAGTTATATACAACTTCAGTCAAATTGTTGTTGTTAGAATGGCTAATGTATGGATATTCATTTTTATCATTAAATTGATCGTTGGAGTAAGTACTGGCAAAAAAATCAGCAAACATGTTGGAAATAATACTTTCATCACTAGATTCACATCCACAAAACTTCATTACAGAGGGATAGCCGCTAGATTTTCTTTTCGAATTTACAAAAGTATAAAATGATTTCGGATCACGAGTAAATTTATTTTTCATGCCATTGATATAATTGTTATATAGCCAACGATTAAAAGAGTTATATTCAGCACGGCAAACTGCATATTTTCCGTAATCTATTGTCAGACCAGACTTCTTAAATTTTTTATAATTTTTATTTTTTAAGTTTTTTAACCTTGAGAGTTCCTTAGAATTCCATGGTGGACCAACTGGCGGTTTAATTTTTATTTTAGGTACACATACTTCAAAATAAGAATATATTTTACTATAAAACTTAGTAATTATTGTGTCAATACGCGAGGCACTTTTAATACTCATGGAAGTAGACAACAAATCATTCCAACAAGTAGTTCTTAACAGATCATTTAATTTAGTGTAATTGGTTTTCTTAAAGCAATAAATTTTATCAGCATTATAACGATTCGAGACAAATTGAGATGGTATTGAGATGCTGAATTCGATAGTTGGGTGGTACCGATCTTCTGGCAAAGAAACAGGCTCAGTGCGATTTAAGGAACAGTCATCTGGATCATTGGTGAATATCAGATCAAGCAAATTTCCACTGTCATTATACACATGATTCAATTGATAAATACTCAAATCAAACATTTCATTCAAGAAGTCATCATAAGAACTTCTATTTTTTACCGGGATAAGATAAGAAGCATCCGGATTACGTATCCACGTAATGAATGGGAGATTAAAATCACCAACAACGAAAATGCTATCATTAAGTTCAGCTTGTTGATATACCAATCTAATAGCTTCAATATGCTTAGAGTATGTTGGAGTATACGAGCCTGGTGAAATATAGGAACAGGTAAAAAAAAATTTCTTAGACGCCATTTTAATTACAACAGCAACAAATTCGATATCAGAAACATCAGTCAGAATAGCTTCAGATGAAAACAAACTGGAAACCGCAATAAGAGCACCTCCACCTCTGCGATTACTTCGGTTATATCGATATATTTAGTATTTATAACATAATATCTCAGAGTTGAATACATTTTGGTTGAGCCAAGTTTCGGTGAAAATTAAAACATGATACGAAAAGTCATAACTATTTACCAGCAGGGTTGACAATTTTGTATTTAGGCCACGAACATTTTGGTACAAAATATTTAGACGTTTATCAGCACTATTTAGTTTTTTGAAGAAATACTCTGTGGTGGTATTTGGGCAACATTTCCAAAACTGCGACTATCGCGGTTATCATTGAAAAAGAATTCACGAACAAAAGTGTTTTTCGGCCAGAAGTTAGGATTGACTATTTGATCATAGAAATCACAATGAACAGATAATTTAAATGAAGAAATGCTCCTCGGACGAGAAAATGAAAATTTCTTCACTAGAATATCAGCATCATTATTTAGTTTTGATTTGACGTAGTAATCAATATCATTAGCAGTTGTAGAAGAGGCAAAACGTGAAATAAAAATATGCTTCTTTGGTGGAACAACGACTAATTGCTGAGGAACAGTCTTGTCACAAATTAAATCAGAAGTTTGGGTAGTCGGAGTAGTCCCAGCAGATGTAAA
This sequence comes from Phasia obesa, assembly GCA_949628195.1. Lineage (NCBI taxonomy): Eukaryota > Metazoa > Arthropoda > Insecta > Diptera > Tachinidae > Phasia > Phasia obesa. Next base: position 6,515,586 of record OX451220.1, read on the forward strand.
GTTTGAAACAGGAATCGGAGGATTGGAAAATGAAGATGATGGTTGAATTATATTATTATTGTTTTCATTGACAACTACATTATTTGAGATTGAAAGAATATTGTCCGAGCGATTTGGTGTCGTGCTAATAGAGACAACCGCCTCAGCATTATTTTTATTTTTGTTCCTTGCTGATTTACGGCGCTCAGGTACATCAATATTCTTGAGCTGTTTAAAATCATCAAATAATTTACCATAAGAGGCAATTTCATCAGATAACGAAGCCATTTTATTTTGAATATTGAGAAATGTGCTCTTAGTGCTTTGATGGAATCTATAGAATTCGACACTGACTTTTGTACAATCATCACAGCACCAATGCAATCCCTTAATACAACTTAAAGCATCAGCAATTAAAGATTTTATGCCACTACATTTACAATGATAAAGGCCATGACATAACCAACAAGTGATCATTCTCTCATCATCATTATCAATAGCACAATTTTTTTTCATGCATTTATACGCATTAACGTTGGACATGGTGTAACAGAAATATTTATTTTGTTGAAACTTGAATATTTGTTCTGTTATTGTTGATGTTGTTGTTGTTGTTGTTGTTGATAAACAGATTGAATGTAAAGAGCACAGAATAACGTTAATATTAACAACAATAAAAAAAACGTATATCAACGAGTGTTTGTTTATTTGTAATTTCGTTGGTTTGCTTGTTTTTTAATTAAACAAAAAAAGTTTAAAAGTACAAATCATCACAAGATGCACAAAATACACGATGAAAAATACAATTAACAAAAGTATGTTTAAGTTAATTTTTGTTATTTGAAAAGTTTATATGTATCATTAATTGAACATTTTAACAGAGCGCAATAAAAGAACGTCTTACTCTCACGATTAACAGTTGTTAAATTGCCAAGAATACGGCCATACAAGGGCTTACTGCAAGTTGCCTCCGGTTTGGTTTGTGTGTGGAGAGCTACATTGTTTTACCCAATGCGACAAATCAAAGGATGACTCGAAGGTTTAAAAATGTAGAAATTGCGGTTGAAATAACACTGCTAACTACAGAGGCTGTCCAGTTTTTTCCATGGTAAGGAAAACCACTCAAAAATTAAATACTCAGTTAGCCCAACCAACAACACAACATGTTTCATACGTGGATATGTTAGAAACCAATCATATTTCAGTACATAAAGCGACACCGACAACTAATTCTACTCCAAAATTGCACCCAGAACCTAAAGAACAAACACTACAGTCGTCTCGAAGAAGCCGGAGTTCCCTAAGGTAGTATTTTATATATTTTATATTTATTTGATTCATTAATAACCAAAAAGCCAAAAGGCCTAGTAGGATAAATAGTATTCTATAAGTAGGCTTAAGAATAATACTTATAACTAACCCTTATTACACGAATATGTACAAAAAAATGAACAACATACAATAAATTCTCACAACTGGAGTTTACAATAGCCAGTGGACAAATAACTAACTTAAGTTCTTAAAAAGTGCCTGAAAATTACGAAGATTAAGTGAAAAGTTCCGAGCATTATGAGAAATATCAGTATTCCAGATCCTGTCTACTGTAACAGTAAATGATCTATGCATATAAAGAGTATTAATTCTTGGGTATATAATCGCAGACGTACGAGACGAGTGAGCAAAAGTAACAAGATTTTGCAAGTATTGTGGGCATTTTGAATTTTATAAAAAAGAGTAATAGCTGAAAATTAATAATATCTTCTAAATACATTCCTAGAAAATCTTTTGTCTCAGCAGAGAGATGAGCCCGTATATCAAGATGATAAACAAATCGTATTACTCTATTAAAACATTTTCTGATTTCTATGCCATAAAGAAATATTGGCATTACCAAAGTCTTCCTAATAAACTTTCTTATATGAAATGGAAAAAAATAACCTAAAGAATTGACTTTTTGGAAGTGTCAAATTAACCCTAGATACTACATTATTTATATGCAAGTAGAAACCTAAGGATTTATAACTGGATATTTATTCTATATTCATACCATTCAAATTTAATTGTGGCAGAAATCTCGAATAATTGCCAAATTTCATTCCATAAGTTTTTAAAGGATTAAGACACAACTTATTTTCAGCTGACCAGTGCACAACTTTCTGCAAGTCATTATTAAAAATATTAATCAAATCAGACATAGTTATACTTCCATTAATACAGGCATACAGTTGTACATCATCTGCATAATTTTGTGAGGTACAAAAAGATAGTGTTTCAAACAGATCATTTATATATATCATAAACAGTAAGGGGGCCATAATGGAACCCTGAGGTACACCACAATATGTCCGAGCATATTCTGACATCCTGTCATTTACCTTAACAAATTTAAATCTTTCAAACAAAAATGACGAGCTTAACGGCTAGTGCCGAAAACTTAAATTTATCATGTAGTTTTCGTACTAGCAACGAATGATTTACAGAATCAAATGCATTACAAAATTCTAAGAAAATAACAACAGCACCACAACCATTATCCAAATTTCTTCTAATTTTTTCTGTTAAATCTAATATCAGAGTAGTTGTGCTATGCCCAGCTCCAAATCCTAATTGACGTTCCGATAGCAAGTTGTTTTGACTTATGTAACTCATAATACGTTTATGCATTATGACCTCCAATATCTTACTACATACTGGAAGTATGCTCATTGGTCTGAAATCAGCAACTGAAACTCAATTTTTTTTCTTAGCAATAGGAACAATCCTAGCAAGTTTCCATTTATTTGGATATATGTTGGTCATCAAGATTGTATTAAAAATATGTGTTAGAGGTATGGTAAAATAAGACGTAAAAATTTAATACATATTCCATCAGGTCCAATCGATTTTGATTTAATATGAAATATTGCCTGAAAAACATCAATTATATCAACTCTTTCAAAGTCAAAACCAACGGAGGGCGCATTGTCAAAAATAATGGTATCATCAACTCTACTATCAACAGGTAATACGAAACTGTCATTCAATACATTGAGATCCTGATATACATCACAAGTTGCCTGAGTTGCCAGTCCCGTAGATTTCAACTTATCCGAAATACCTCCTGGAGCTTCACTACTAAATATCCGTTCACATTCACGCTTTTTTATCTGCCTCACAATAAATTTCAGCCTATTACGATATTTGCAAAAAGTTTTCCACCGTCTATTAATCATTTTATCTTTGTAACTTTAAAGGCCAAATCTCTCACGTATTGTTTGCACATATTTTCCTGCAATTAAACCATTTATCCTTTTTATTTACATATTTTTTCTTAATTTTCACATATTTATTGTATAAATATATGATTATAGAATTAAATATATCAACTTGGCTATTGGTATCCGAAGTTCCATAAATACAATTCCAGTATATTAATCGTATATCCCTTTCACAATCAGATAAATTTAAATTCTTGTAGTCTCTATAAAAAATATAATTAGGTAAACAATCAACATGATGTGAAATAGAAATATAAATAAATGCATGATGTGAGTTAAGTGCTGGAAGTTGAAACTGTCCAGATACTTAAACCATGATTATCGCAGATACCAAAAACTACAGTGTGGTAAATATACCTATAAGTACTCTACTGGATACATTTACTTCAATTTCTACAAATAATGCTTTACACATGGCGTCATCCATTACTTTATGTACAAGGCGAGATTTTAATCTGTTAGACACATAAAATGCTACACCTTCACCTCTCTTATACAGTCTATCATTACGAAAAAGGTTATAACCTTCTATCTTAACCGCTACATCCGGTATATTATCCTTAAACCACGTCTCACTAATACCTACAACGTCCAAATAACATCCTTCCAAGATTTGCCTAATCTCATATATTTTTGTTGAGCCTCTAGAGCACCCATATTATGTTCAGCAAAATTCATATATAGTTAATAACCTACATATTCGTGCAAAAAATAAAAAAAATTTTAATAATTACTACTATAACATTACAAATTTTACATCATTGTCCGTGCTAAAATTCTTCACATAAGCATATCTGAGGTATTGATTTAAATTTGGATATTTAGATTATCAATAAATTTTACAAATTATGTGTTAAAATTATGTAGTTCAATATCAATAATTCAGTTATTTTTATTACAAAAACTGTATTCAATCATAAGATATCAACAATAGTAGGCAATTTTTTACACAATTCTATGCTATTACAATTTAGAAGAGTAATATATATTTTAAATTTTTTAAAGAAAAATGTTTTTATTAATACAATTCACAAGAATGATATATAATTTATACCAATATATATAAAAAAATTTAATCAAAATGTACTCATTTGAATTTTATAAAATTTATCTATAAGACTTCACTTTCTATTTCATTTGTGCACATAAAACAAAGTGGTACAAAAATAAATAAATTTCAAGGTAGGTATATGTATTTATTTTTTTATGTGTTATTAAGTTTTTTATTTTTTATTAGTTTTTTTTTGTAGCATAGACATTTTATAATTAAAATTTCTGAAAACAGATTTCTTTTATGAAATTATTAAAATCTAAAATTGACACATTAATTATAATAAGGGTTATTTACCTGAAACTATTAAGAAAATTATAGAGATTAAAGATTAAACATTTTAAAAATGTGATAAAATAAGAATGGTTTATAATAATTTTACTTCCTCTAATCTAAGTATCTTCTCAGAGCCATTATTAAACTGTATTTTTGCTTCAGGATAACCGTAGTCTAACAATTTATACTTTTTGATTTTTTTCTCACGTAACAATTTCCTACCAATATATTTAACTTTAGCAGCAGCTGCTGTTAAATTATCATTAAGGAAAACTCTTGACTCTATATCACTAGTAACAAAATTTGTAGACTGTTCCACGGTTTTTGACATATCCATTCATGTTCCATTAATCTATAAATTTTCAGCCTCTTACCGCAACTCCCAAAATTGTTCATAAATAATGCACTAATTTCATTTAGTTGAAGGTTTTTTTTTTATGATATCTTCTCATTAAAATATCTCTTTTAAGTATGTTGTTGAATTGAATTAGAAAGTCTTTCTTTTTATGAATCCAGCAAACAGTATTAACTTCATTTTTTGAAGGGCAATTTTATAATGTTTGCAAATACACAGAATAATATTGATGAGATTTTTAGCTTTTACTTGGGTTGGTATTCCACTCACAATAACATCAGCCCTATTTAATTGTTTATTCAGAAAATTGTTCTCAATTTCCAATCGTCTGAATTTATTAGTAGTTTCCTCTTCTAATTTGTCGACTTTAGTGTCACATATAATAAGTTTATTAGAAATGTCATCTAGCACAAAGTATACAGATATCTAAATAGTGATTGATGAAAATAGCCATAATCAGACATTTCCAAGCTTGTCAAGAAAGAGACAAATATAGACCGAATTTTAACGAACATCGGAAAAATAAACAAAACCAAAACTAAAAATTGTGAAATATTATTAAAAGCAAAGGGCAATTTCATTTATAATACAAAGTAAAAATATGTATTTAAAATATAATACATAAATATAATACATAAAATATAATAATTTTAACTATAATTTAATTGTAATTATAGTTAAATAATAACCTCAGAAATTAAACCTTTTATGGAGTAAAATAAACTTAACTATACGCCCTTAAATCAGGAACAGAAGAATGCTGTTAACAAAGAACATAATTATGGAAAAAAAAAGGATCGATGGTCAATTACACACCCTATTCGTTCCTTAAAATTATTCAATAAAATGCAGTGCCGGGCAGTGTACATGGATGTCCATACATAATATACGAGGTCATTACCACTTAGCATATCGTCGCGTTTATTCTTAAACCACGTAAGCGCCAAGAAGTCGTTTTTCAGAAATCGAAAAAAACTTATTAACTTCTTTAATATTGGTTTTAAAATATTTTTTTTTGCAAAACATGGCTGTGCGACTCTCTGAAGGGTACAAAAACTTTTTTTTTTTAAATTGGTTACTTACAATTAATTGTAGCCAAATCTGTTACGTGGTTTCGGCGAAAAAAGCAAATTGCAAATTTCTGTATGTAAAAAAACACTTTTTTATGTATTCTTCAAAAAAAAAAAACATTTACCTTTACTAAAATGCTGCAATTGGCCTGCAACTTTCATAATTTTTTTAATCTTAAATACAAAAAATTTAGTGGTTGAGACTTTAACATTTCCAACTTGAAATAAAAAAATATTTTACATGCAAATGTCATTTGTATGGCGCTTACGAAAATGGATTTATTTTAACGTTTTGAAAATAGATTTATTTATTTTTCATACAAACTTGTTAAGATGAGAATGTAGTCTAGTGGCAAATGTTATTTACTACCATAAAAACCAAAAAAGTCTATTTCGAAAAAATGTCGCTTACGTGGTTTAAGAAGAAACGCGACGATATGGCAAATTTTTCCAAATCACACACGATTCACCGGAAGAAGTTACCATAACACATCCTAATAAGTATTTCGAACAAAGTCAAATTGTGCAAGGAAATAGAAAAAAGACGGAAAACGTTCAGCGTTGGACAAATAAAAGCAGACAAGATAGAAGCAATCGTTTAACAGCAGTTTATCAAAATATTACATTCCTTATTTTACATAAACAAATAATCTAAGAAATTCTTAATTTTCAGGTAAATAAAACCTATAGGTCATAGTGCATGAATCATGGATCCTCGAAGTAACGACAATAATAAAGCAGAATCCTTGCGTACAGTAGTGAATCGGTAATTGACACTCATATTCTATCTATCTACTTTGGACGGACTGCAGTTGTAAACATAATCTATTTAAACAACCAAACTAAGAAAAAGGAATACAAAAAATTAGATCCATTATGATCCCATCCATCTATCGTCAGTTGGTTAGGTTGGTTTACCTTCAACTAAATTAACCAACAGATATAATAAAAGTACTAGAGCTTTGAAAACAAACAAAAATGAAATTGCTACTGCTGGTGACAACTAATACTTAATTATTTTGTATACTTACTTATTTCGGGCTCAAATACTTTCCATTTTATGAAATAAAAAGTCCAACATTTTTACTATGTGAAAAATATATTTAATTTTCTTTTTTCGAAATTATATTTTTGAATATTAATAATTTAATTAGACAGTAAGTATATTGTGATTTTTTTTCGACCTTCGCTGGTCTAGATCCATCATGTTTTGCTTAAAACAGCACCACCTCGAGTAGGCTGTGGCTTTTTACCACGCATGATGATCTTGGGCAAGGAGAAGCTTTATATTCGCTACACTTACCCCTGGATTATCGTAGTCTATATATTGTTACGAAAGAAGAATTTATTCATCATAGGCTCTGAACATTAATGGTTTGTTTTCTTACAATGATGAAAGAAACAAACAAACAATAAAGAGCATCGCTAGCAATTTAGTTGTTGTTGACGATTAGCCTAGCAACGCCTTAAGCGGCATTTAGATGGTCAATCGCGGCTTGTCAGCGCGGGTTGATAAGAGAGAGTGTTTAGCATTTACATGATCAAGCGAAGATTGTCAAACATCATTATACAACAGACACTGAGCAGTGAGGTTGTTATTTAAGATGGCGCATGATTTAGCTGCTGCTTTATTAATTGATGAATTTTAGGAAGACAACAATCAAAAAAGAGTAATAAACGAATTTGGACAATAGAATTATTAGAGAATAGAATTATAGGGAATTATAAACAACGACATCATGACTATATTTTTTTATTTATTCTTCAGTTTCTAATCAATTATTAAAAAAAAAAATATTGAAAAAATACAAATATTCTTTATATTCTTTTTGCAAAGGAACACCTTTCGGCAATATTGAATTTCTTAGTATCTGGTCAGAGTTATGGCACATTAAAATCTCTTTAATTCATACTGTGTGAATGAATAGGAAAATGTAAGAATGTATGTAATATTTTATTAATACAGAAACAAAATTCAAAGTTTCGAACAGTTCCGTGTAATACATATACTCCATAGTTATATGTTCTCTATCATGAATAGTTTTCAGTATTTTACTTTTAATGCACCGTGAATCCTTTCTTATTGTGCTATTTAAGGTTTAATCAAATCTATCTTAATTTTTAGAACAAGTAATAATGTCAGAATGTCCTAAGTTGAAGGAAAACATTTCCCCAACTTCGTTGTGGGATTTTCCTTTATAATAATTGAAAAAACCCCTTAAATAATATTTTTGTTAACTCGTTACATACCCTTTCTTAACTTGAATTTTGGCAATAAATATTTCCATATAAACACACACACAATAATTAAATAAATGAAATATTTTAAAAATAAACTCTAAAAAACGATTTACATACAATACCATACATAAAAACTAACCCACATGCAATAACAATAAATTCTCTTAAAAACAAGCGCTTACAAAAATTCAAATGAAATTTACACTGTGGTTGACAAACATGCATTTAGACAAGCTTGATGGCTTGACGACAAACACAAAATATCAATAATTTTTGATTTCCATCCAGCGCGGCTGACAAACACGAATTTTGGTCGTTTACACGAGCTTGTTGGCTTGCCATCAACCTGCGCTGACAACCCGCGATTGACCGTCTAAATGCCACTTTATACAAACATTTATTTAAAGTGTGTGTGTATACGCATATACACACACACATTAAATAAACACTCATCAGTTAAATACACAGCCACATACATAAATACAAGCATAAACAAATAAACAGCCACACAAACAAGTATAAAGAAATAAACAACCACACAAACAGAAAACAAGAGCAATAACAATCGAACCTGCCAGATCTGTCTAGAATAGAACATTCTGGTGCTTTTAAATCACCTATATAAGCGAATCGTGCTCAGTTGTCGAATTTTAAGAGTGTTTAACAGTTTGCTGTATTTTTGAACAGTGGTGTTAATAAATAAAGTGACTTACAGTAAAAGTAATAACAGTGTGTATTTATTTTGCAATTAAAAGAACCCAACTTAAAGTAAAAACGTAACAATATAAAATACATTTGACTCGCCATTTATAATCCTAGGGTTCGCATCATGACCGGGGATATTATATACTACGTATTTACACAAAAATTGCATGGAAAGAAAAATATAAAGGATTTTATATATTAAAATAAAGATAATGAATAAAATAAAGATAATAATTCAATAAAGCAGTTGAAATACTACCAACATAACAATTAGTAAATAAAATTAAATGATGAAAAATTTAACAATTCAAAGATAAAAAACGCAATAATATAATATTGACAATAAAAAATAACAATAATATATACTTATGTTTATAGAAGAAAAATATAAAGCATTTTATACATTAAAATAAAGACAATAATTCAATAAATGGGTTTACCATCAAAATGGGGTAAAGGTACTTTGCAATTGTGAATTTTGTAAAGTTTAAGGTAAAAGTACCCAGAAACTTACACAAAGGCACTTTTGTCTAGAAATTCCTTTTCATTTAAAGACCTTATACTGATATCGGCTGCAATAATTTGAGAGGAAGGGTTAGGCAAAGAATGAAAATCTTCTCAACGCTTATTATTACTTACCGAAAATGCTTCATCCACAATTGAAAAATCGATTACAGAATCGTTAGGAGAAACAGTTTCGCAGTTATCATTAACAACAGAGCTAACGTAGTTAAGTCCCCATGGTTTTTGAAATGAAGCTGCAAACATTTGGGCAGTAACAGAAGTACAATTCCCAGAATTTGATCAAAGAAATGTTCTATGTGATCTTGCGTTAACCTGTGCGTATTAATGCCTTCAAAACCTTCTTTTTTAAGATATTTCCAGAGAGACTTTAAGGCCGAAATATTTAACTGCCACCCATTTATAAACTTAAATAAACTAGTAATGTCGGAACCCTTCTCATCTACAATTTTAAAAGTTTTTAATTTTTTCGGGGCATCCCTCAAAAGTTGTAACTGTTCAATAGAACAGTTAAAAATAAATCATTAAAAAATTTGAAATATTCTGAAGTATTAAGAAAATTTGGAAATTTTATTAAATCTATTTTCCCTGATTGGTAAAGAACTCGCATTCCAGTAGAAACAGTGTTACTGAAAACTTGAGATGCTAAGTGGACCCGCATGCGTTGAAAATTATTAGGATTGATGTGATCCTTACTTAGCTTGGGAGCACATCTTAATCTATTAGAAGAATCTACATTAAAAAAATGGACAACATCGTTCCATGACACGACTTTATTAAAATTAATGGTATTTTGAACGCTAAGCAAACAATTCCAAGCACTTTTTAAAAGATGGGGGCAATCATGCATAAAAAATATTCTTTTCTCATTAACAACAAAATATGGCGTTTGAACATTTACGCCGGCTACTTTTGCAAAATTTTGAAAATTGGAGCCCTGGTCGCAAACGAATTGGCAAGGAATTAAGCCTATTGCTTGTAATTTTGAAATAGCCTCATAAATATACTTTTGTAATATTAAACCCTGACAGCTACCATGAAGTAATATTAGCGAAAATTGCTTCGCTGTTGGAACACCCTTTAAATTTTAGTAATTGTCTTATGAGTCACACTTTAATTTTAAAATTAAAGTAACAATATTGAAGTAATAAAATAAGGTAATATACATACTAAAAAACATGTCACCCTTTAGGTATTAGTAATTGTTACAGCGGCCGATGTACAACATCTACTGTAAACATTTCAAGAGTCTACCTACTACGATTCAAAAAATAAGGCTATTTACATACAAATCATGTCTCTGTCGGAACACCCTTTAATTTTGTTATTTTTTATAGCGGCCATGGCAATTCTATTTCCATGAATATATCAAGAGTCTAACTATTACTTATTAATAAAATAAGTTATTATACGTGAGGAACATGTCACTGTCAGAACACCCTTTAATTTTTAGTAATTGTCATAGCGGCAACATGGCAACACATCTTCTATACAAATTGGAAGAGTCTACCTATTACGGTTCAAAAAAACATGTCGTTATACATGCAAAACTCGTCACTGCCGGAAACCCCTTTAATTTTTATAGGGGTCATAGTAATACACCATGTATAAAATAAATTTTCATACAAAATTTGTTTAATAAACCTTTTATAAACCAAAAATATTTTTTATGAATATTACCCTTAATTCGTTATACATAGTTAACAAGTTTATGTTTTTATAAGAAAACGTATTTTATATTTATAAGAAAACATGTTTTTATACGAAAACATAAACTTGTTACCTTAACGAATTAAGGGCCATATTCATAAAAAAATATTTTTGTTTTATAAAATAAATTTTCATACGAAATTTGTTTATTATACCTTTTATAAACCAAAAATATTTTTTATGAATATGGCCCTTAATTCGTTATAGTTAACAAGTTTATATTTTTATAAGAAAAAAAAAATATTTAAATGAACATACAAATTTAGTTAAAATTAAACAATATAAGAAACTTAAACGTTAACGTGTGAATATTTCATTTTATGAAAATATATTTTAAAAGTATTATGTATGCTTCATTATCTAAGTCAATATATTCGAATAAATTTTTAAAGAAAAATATAAGTTAGTTGCGCCTATTATTTTAAAACATTAGCAATCAAGGAAGTTATGTGAATGGTCTTTAATCAAATGTACAAAAAATAATATCAAAATGTTGTAAGATTTGAAAGTTATTACAATTTCAAATTTCATTCGGACTCAATTTCACTCGGTTTGGGATTACAGAACATACCCGATTAACTCCGGACGCAAGGAATTCTCTTCTATGGTATGACCTACACCGGCTTCGCTTACTAAAGATTTTCTGCATTCGGTATTCGGCCGAGAGCATGGATTTTCTTTCACTTTTAATTATTGGTTCTTTAAGTTTTACACTTACCTCCTCGGATCCTTTGGGAAACTGTGTAATTTTTCCTCTGGTGGACAAACAATTAAAATATATACATACATTTTTTTAAAAGTTGTTAATTCTTAGGTTTCTGCAAAATAAAACATACTTATGTTAATGAATTACAAAGAATACCAATCGCAACTTACCTTGAATATGATTGCTTTTTTATATTTCTGCAAAAAATAAATAAATGTTAAATTAATTTAAATCTCTTTAAAATTTGCCACCCTTATTCTTACCTGGTTAAAATAAGTTTAATTTTTATGCGCCAGAAAATAGCACAAAAGAAAACCAATGTTTACGAAATAACACAAAAGAAAACTAATCAACGTGTGAAAGAGACGGGTTGAATTAGTATTTTTTGCTGTCCTGTTTATACGCCGTTTCACCTCTTGGGTTCTCTTTGACATCTAGTTTAACTGCAGAAACTTGAGCTAGAATTTCTTAAATGCGAGCTTCCATATTATTTAATTTTTCAACAATATCTACTAAACTTGGCGCATTGTTACATTTGCATGAAGCACACTTAAAAAATTATTCTTCATTAGATTCTTTTATGTGTTTGATTGCTTCTTGACTGAGGCCGGGAGTACTCTCAATTACACATTAAACATGAAAATTTTTACTGCAAACTCCACATTTTATCGCTTTATCAGCACGTTTAAAAACAATTTTACACTTAGAACAAGATGCGCTCGGTGTTATTACTTTAGGAGGCATTTTTTTCAAAGATAATGTATTTTTTTTTTTACTATTTAATTTTTTATTGTGTATAAGTTTACTATTCTGTTTAATTCTCAAATTTTACTGTATCACTGTTTTTGCAACAAGAACTTCTGCAGGTCATATTATTTGTTTCTTTTAATTCACATTTATTTTTATTTATGCTATTTTATTTTCTTTGCAGGTTTTATATGTATATCTGTCGCTCACTTTTTCTGTAAATGTTTTGTTTTTGTTTTTGTAATTTACATTTATTTGCTGTAGTGTTATTTGCATGCTTTTTCCTTTAATTTACATTTATTTGCTGTTGTTTTATTTGTAGGTTTTATATATTTATCTATCTCTAACACATCTATTCAGCTGTTAATATGTTTGTATTGTATACATCCATATATCTAAAGTAAATTACTTTCGCAATAATTCAATTTAATTATTATTTTAAAATTTAGATGTAGGATCAACAAAGGATACTTTGATTTTAATTATGTGGATAAAGGATGCTCTTTCTCATTTAATAGTGTATCTGAGTTGGACCTGTTAAATGCCTTAAATAGGATAAAATCTGATTCAGCGGGTGTTGATGGATTGCCATTAAGATTTATTAAAATAATTTTTCCAAAAATTTCTAAACATTTTTTGCATTTAGTCAACACGGTTATAACAACGTCCACATATCCAACACCATGGAAGGTTGCAATGGTTGTTCCAATTCCCAAAGCTGGCACTCTATCATCGGTTGAGAACTTAAGAGCCATTTGCATTCTGCCGGTTTTATCTAAGGTGTTTGAGCACTTACTTAAATGCAATATGATTCAATATTTAAATACTGAGAATATGTTAAGTGCTAGTCAGTATGCTTTTAGAAAACACTGCGACACCTCGTCATTGTTACTTGAAACGACGGATGAAATTAGACAGAATATTGATAAAGGTGGAGTTAATATTTTGGTTTCATTAGACCTATCAAGAGCCTTTGATTGTATTGACCATGACATACTTTCAAAACTTTGTGACAAATTTAAATTTTCCAAAACAGCATGTAAACTTATTTATTCTTACTTGAAGGAATGAACTTAATTTATTGATATTGGTGGACATGTGTCTAGCGCTTGAGGAGTAAGTAGAGGTGTTCAACAGGGATCGGTTATAGGACCGCTTCTATTTATGTTATACATAAATGATCTGGTTGATCAAATTACACCACTGCATAGGTATAAGTTATATATTTTTGCAGACGATATACAGTTACTTCTTAGTAGCGATAGACAGTTTTTGGATGTTTTAGAAGCATGTTGCAATTATTGTTTATCTGAACTTTCATTATGGATGAAAATTAACAAGTTTTCTATTAATTTAAGAAAAACAAAGTGCATAGCTTTTGGGATCTGTGATAACTATCAATTCAACATTCATATTGATAATGTTACCTTACAGTTTGTGGACCACATAGTGTGCTTGGGAGTAGTAATTGATAATAAACTAAATTTTGGCAAACATATTGATACTGTAACCAGTAAAGTGGTTTTTAATTTACGAAGATTATACAATGTAAATATATTTTTGTCTTTCTTAATTAAACGGAGAATCGCCTTTGCTTTATTGATGGCAGTACTTTGCTATTGTTTAGAAGTAGTATCGGGGACAGCGAAAACTATTTTTTCTAAGCTGGAAAAAACATTTAATATGATTATTAGATTTGTTATTAATGTGAGGCGTAGGGAACATATAACTCCTTTTGTTGGAAAATTTTTAGGCTGTACTTTTCGACAATTTGTAAAATTTCGCATATTGCCTTTCTTTTATAAAACCATTTTCTTTTCAATACCTCTAAACCTAAGTAACTCATTTCAGTTTGGAAGGTCAACCCGAAATGTACAAATCAATACACCTCGTTTCTCTACTCCCATTTTTGAGCGTTCCTTTGTTATAAGAGTGTCTCGACTTTGGAACAGATGAGCGACTTATCTTAAAGATTTTAGCCGTTCTGTTGCTACTTTTAAGAATAAATTATACTTGTTTCTATGTGAGACAGATCGAAGATAGATCTCAACCTGTTTTTGCCTGTTTTTAATTCAATAAAACCGATTCTTCATAAAGCTATGTTATTGTAAAATACATGTGAATGGTTTAGAAATCAAGTTGTCATAACAGGGACCTATAATAACAATTTATTTACAAAATATTGTGGCTGGGGAGCCAAAAATAAAGAGAAAAGACTATAAATAAAAAAAAAACAATTGAATTTATTTTAATTTTAATAAATGATATTGTTGTTAGTTAAAGATTTTTATTGCCATTTTTTTTTATAAATTATTTATTGTATATTCGATATTTTTGAACTAACAATAATTACTCATATCTTAAGTCTAAAATAAGAATATATTTTTTAAGTCCAGCCAGTGCTAGACAAAAATAATGTTTGTTTCACGGATTTTGCAATCATTTGCGGATCATCCCTCTAATGTACGGCCAAGAAAAGCAGTATCTCTTCTTTTTAGTCGAATGTAACCAGGTTCATTCAGCATCTTACGCGCCAAAGGGTTTGGATGAGATTCAAGCCTCTTTAGATATGTGACTGAATGTTTCGCTATTTCTGCTTTAACTGATGGCATGTTTAGGTCTTTGTGGATGTTCGAATTTTTTATATACCAGGGAGCAGATGTAATCATACGTAGTATCTTATTTTGGCGCCTTTGAATTTTTTCTATATTGCTAGCTGAGGCAGTGGCCCATAACTGAATCCCATAACACCAAATTGGTTTGAGGATCGACTTGTTTACAATCTAAGCTCAGGGTGGAGTTTCTGCCAATAAGCCAATTTAGTTGTACTTGTGTTAACTTGAAATCAATGTGGCTTTTCCAAGTAAGGCGACGTTCAAGATGTATACCCAGATATTTAAGGTCTGAAAGCTGTGGTATCATTTGGTTATTTATGCGAATAGGAGGGCATGAGTCCCTACGCAGTGTGAAAGTTATGTGAGTGCATTTTTGTTCATTCAGTTTTATTCTCCATTTTTCTAGCCATTTTTCCAAATTGAGTATGTGGTCTTGTAAAAGTTGTGATGCTTCTTGGGCACTTTCATGAATACTTAAAAAAGCTGTGTCATCTGCAAAAGTTGATGTGTGCACTAGGGTGCTAATTGGCATGTCTGATGTGTACAGTAAATATAAAATTGGTCCCAAAATACTACCTTGGGGAACTCCGGCTTCAATGAGCTGTGGCGAGCTTAAAAAGTCACCTTCTTTTAGTAAAAACTTGCGATTCGTTAAATAATCTTTTAAGAGCTTATACAAGTATTCAGGCAAGTTCAGCTTTAGCTTAAATATAAGCTTCGTGCTAAACCTTATCGAATGCTTGAGAAATGTCGATAAAAAGCGCAGAACAGTATTTTTTTCTTCAAAGGTGGTTTTAATTACATTTACTAATCTGTGTGTTTGTTGGATCGTACTATGTTGTTTTCTGAAGCCGAATTGATGGTTCCTGTAATACCTGCAATATTATTTAGGCCTATTGTGGCTTTTTTTGTTACAAATAAATAAATAAATAAAATAAAAAATAAAAATCTCTGAAATTATACTTGTATTTTTTGCATTCTATTGTTTCAATTGCTAATGATTGCTCTTCGCAATGTAAACCTAAATTCATTGACACATGTGTATGTAGAAAATAGCAGACCAACGACAGAAAAAACTCGTCCTACTCATTTGACATCTCGATTAACTTTAATTTGGGACCAATTTTATATTTACTCTACATATCAGATATGCCAATTAGCACCCGAGTCCACACATCAACATTTGGGGATGACACAGCTTTTTTATATATTCATGAAGGCGAAAAAAGAATAAAGGTGAATGAACAAAAATGCACTCATATAACTTTTACACTGCTTAGGGAATCATGCATAAATAATCAAATGATACCTTAGCTTTCCGACGTCAAATACCTCGGTATACATCTTGACCGTCGCCTTACTTGGAGAAGCCACATAGATTTCAAGTTTCAAGTATATAAAGAAGCTTGAATCTCATCCAAACCCTTTGACGCGTAACGGTATCTCTTTTGAAAAGAAGAGATGACCCGCAAATAATGCAAAAAGCGTGAGACAAACATTATTTTTGTCTAGCATTGGCTGGACTTAAAAAGTATATTTTTATACCCTTCACCACAGGTGGAAAGGGTATAATTAAGTTTGTCATTCCGTATGCAATTTCTACAATATTCATTTCCGACCCCATAAAGTATATATATTCTGGATCCTTATACATAGAGAAGTTGATTAAACGATGTCCATCTGTCCGTGTTTGGGTTGAAATGTCAATTGCCAAGGCACCAGAAAAGATACAAAAAATTTAAGCACACCAATCTGTCAGGCATAGTTTCGAAAATTTTGGAACTGCAATTCAGCAACATCGGATCAATCCTTTGGAGGCTGCGGGCCAAAAACCACGCCCACCTATATTTTTCACGTTTTTTTTTAATTTTTTTCGGCTTAATCTTTCAACATTTACAAAAAACTTTACAAACCGTTTTCAAAACGATATTTCCACAGAAAATTTTTCGAAAAAAAATTTTTTAAAAATTTTTCAAAAAATTTTCGAATAAAATTTTACAAAAAATATTTTTACAAACAATTTTCGAAATATTAAAAACAAAATTTCAATATTTCTGTGAAAATGAAAATCATGACTGTAACATAATATATTTTAATATTAAGAATATATGTATTTATTTTTTTAAATAGATGAGATCTCTGTTTTAAAACTTAGATGCATTAAACAATAGTCAACATCAAGATACCAACTACAAACTGTCAAAAATAAAATAAAGGTAAATGATTATTTTAAAGCAAGTATAGCTACATGGCTACACGAGCACCGTAAACCGTCGTAAACTTAGGCTAATTTCTATTTTATTCAAAAAAGAAAATGTCACAAAATTACAAATTACAAATTCATATACAAAAAGTTTTGAAGGAAATATTAATAATTTTTTAAAAAAGTTATATAATTTTATAAAAGCAAAATAAATATTTCTACAACAATGTCAGAGTTTACGATGTACTTGTCGTCTTCAATATCATTAAGTTGCTGACAACACGGCGACAACTGTAGCCAACGGATTTTTTTTTCATTTAGCTGCGTCGCCGCTGTATTCTATTTCTTTAAAGTATGAGTAATGAGTTTTTCTCATATGACTTATTTTAATTTATGTAAAGAGTCAACAATATGGATGATGCTTTACATGTCTGTATAAATAAAATCACCGTGGTGAAGGGTATAGAAGATTCGGCACGGCAGAATATAGCACTTTTACTTTAGACTTAAGATATGAGTAATTATTGTTAGTTCAAAAATTATTGAAGATACAATAAATAATAAACGAACAAAAAAAAAAAACAATTTTTAACGAATAAGGCTGGTGTTTAAAATAAAAAATGCCTTCAATGGGGAAATATCAGATGTAATAAATATGTATTACCTTTTGTGAATATTAGGAGCTATGGTAAAAATACATACCCTTTGTAATATATTTTTTATTAATGACTTTTGCAATTTTAACAAATCCATTATATGTGTACACTAATTTATTCATGAAAATAATGGCCACCAAATAATGGGATAAAAGTGATAAAATTGTACCAAATCAGCATCAATTGTACCAACATTTGACATTAAGTAAAACAAGTAAGAATGCTATATTTGGCCATGCCGAATCTTTTATTCCCTTTACCATAGTACTGTTAAATATTGCCTAACTCTGTTATGTTTTCCAAATTCACAATATACATTCGGTTCTTACTTTTATAATTTTCACCTTCATTATTACAATTTTTATATATAGGCCCCGATTATCGTTCACAACATTGATTATTTTAGTGATGTAAATTTCAAATTGCGATTACGATTTACAACACTTATAACATGTGTCACAATTTTAGTTGTCTATGAAAAATTTACAGCGATTAGCGTTTACAACATGTGTTTTTATATGTTGTTACGCACATCAAAATCTTACAACTGCTTATTAGCTGTTGTCTTATTGTCGCTACAAGTTTTACTACGAATCAACTTGTTACCAATCAACTTGCTTAGGATCCAAATAATAAGCTAAATACAATTTTAAAAATATATTTATTAATTAACAAAAAATTTTAATATTCACAGATGGGTAAAATAATACGATGTCATTTATAAAATTAATTCTGTTGTAAAAATATTTATACACAGAAAGAATACTTATATCACATGAGGGCATACCTATATTTATATAAATGTGTTTGAAATACAAAATACATAAAAATGCGTAGATAACAGAAGGGCAATTCATTCCAACATTTAAATTATTACTCTAAATGAATCAAACATAGTGAATTATATTGCGTATGAATATTAATACAGCTGATTTGCTCACGAGAGGCAGGTTAATTAATGGTAATTTGAAAAAAATGCCTTCAAATGTATTAAAAATAATTTTTTTAATAACACATTGTTTGTAAGAAAAACAACGTTGTCTTGTAAATATTAGCATATTAAAAAATTAAAGATCTAAAAGTTTTACCTACTATATCGTAAAACATTTATTTTCGTTTTTAAACTAAATGAATTATCTTATACAAGAAAATAATGAGTTATATAATTCATTATAAGGAAGTAGTTATTCAATAGCTTCTAGGCAATGCAACAAGTGGCGAATAGAGCTACTAAGTAATACATTTAAGAAGTTGTTCCGATTGAAGTTGTGAGTAAATGTTTTGCTGGGTATGTAGATATTGTTATACCAAAGGGTGTTGTAGCTCAAGTGGTTAGCACTTTGATTACAAAAACGATGAATACGAGTTCAATACTCAGCCGTGCCAACATAAAATAAAGTTTTCTGATAACATTCTATTCTATTCTCTTAACAATAATGCAAGCGCCATCCTTCGCCATAATTATAATATAAATTGGAACTAATGCACCTAAATAAATAATATCAAGAGGGCGCTACAGTACGTACTGTTCTAAAAATAATTCTTGCAAAAAAAACCGACTTCAAAACAGATAGAAGGGCACCAATTCTAAACTAAAAATGTAAGCAGTAATCTGTAAGAAGTAGATTTAAACCAAATAAAAGATGCGCCAAAATTAGAGGGAAAAAAATAAAGACTATTTGAATGTTAAGCCTCTCCCTATTACTGTTCAAAAGTTAAGCTATTTTCTCCAGCATCTGTCTTTTATGGGGACACCATTCAAGCCTCTGTCTATAACGGTTTCAAAGATAGGGTCACATAGATCAACTAATATCACATATTCGGACACCCGTTGTTATAGAGGGCTTGGCCACAAAGATTCTTTGTAAATTTAACTATCTGTCTATAACTGCTAAAAAGTTTAACCATTTATATCAAATTACATGAACTATTGGGGCACCCTTTACATTTTAATTCCAAATATTTATTCTTGTTAGCATACCAGAGAAAGTAGTGGATATTCTGCCTAATTTTCAAGTCTTTGTGTTTAGCGGTTCAAAAGATAGGGCCATATAGAACAAATTACATAATTTATGGGGACACCCTTTAGATTCTAAATTAAAATTGTAGACTTGCTATAGTGGACTTTGCGATACAGGTTCCTCGTAAATTTCAGCTGTCTGTCTATAACAGTTTAAAAGTTTGGCCACATACATAGAATTACATTAACTATTGGGACACCCTTTTATTTCCAAATTCAAATAATATACTTTTTGTTAAAGCTGACTAGCAATACAGGTTCTTTGTAAATTTCAGCGGTCTGTGTACAACTGTTCAAAAGTATGGCCATATACATCAAATTAAATGAACTATTGGGGCACCCTTCAAAAATTTTAATATTTAAACATTTTATTATAACGGTCATAGTAATCGACATTCTGTAAATTTTTCAAGGTTTTGTCTATAACGGTTCAAAAGATAGGCCCAAATAGGTAAAATTACGTCACCTATGGGGACACCCTTTAAATTTTAAATTATTTTTTTTATTAATTTCTGCTATTGGGAGCTATAGTGACACGCAATTTTTTAAAATTTTAATTTGGTGCCCTTTACGGTTCTTAATACACGTAAAAAAAATGTAGGTTGTATGGGGACACCCTTTAATTTTTAATATAATGAACTGTTTTTAAAATGGGACCAACCTGAAAGCATAACCTTTCAAATAAAGAAAAAAATTTTAAAATCGGTTCAGAAATGGCTGAGTTCTGCGGTTACATACATAAAAAAAGCAACATTCAGACAAATTGATAACCTCCTTCTTTTTTGAAGTCGGTTAAAAAAAAGCAACTTTCAGACGAATTGATAACCTCCTTCTTTTTTGAAGTCGGTTAATAAGTATGTTGCGTTGCCATAACTACTGAAGCTTAGCTGTCACACGTACCATTGTCTACAAATAATGTTTTTTTTTATATTTATCACGTAAATTGTAAGTAGTTGCGACAACGATTTATCATTATTAAATAGCTTCTTGGTAAGTGAAGTTTTTGCTGTGTATTTAATAGTAACGTCCGTGACCATGTTATTAATATAAACAGTTAATATCAACAGTTTGTAGTACACAGAGATGTTTTTTAATGGAAAACAAGTTCTAACATAAACCGCAACTCTGTGACATACACAACATTAAGACCGAATTTATACGATGCCATTTTTTCATGCCATTTTTTTCATGTCTCTTTTAAAGTTGCAGCGAATTTCATGGCACATTTTTACGAATTTTTTCATGCAATCGGCTTGAATTTGTTTTTGATATTTTCTTTTGATTTCATATTCGTAATTTTTATTGTTTATGCATTATTTAAAAAATATATATGCAGTCGTACTGAAATATAAAATAAATAAAAAAGAAACAAGCAAATAACGAAATTTTACAAGAAATTATTAAAATGATACCGAAATGTATACATACATATTTAAACCAAACAATTTCATTTTTTGAAATCAACTCTGAACGAACGAAAATTGCACAAAGCAAGTGTCAAAAAATCCCCTCAAAATTCAAGCCATGCCATTTTGTTTACCCCGCTTGCTTTTCTACACCTCTTGCCCACAAACTAAAATTGCATGCAACCAGTTTCATGAAAAATGTCATGGTGTAAGTTGGCTCTAAGATGTTGTAAATCATAATTGAAAAACAAAATTAAGTTGTGCTGTAGCCGAGACAACACAACTTTTCTGTGTTGTAAACGATAATCGGGCCCATAACTAGCTGGGCGCGATCCGCGTTGCTGGCCCCAAATTTTTTTTTTTATTGTGAACAGCCTCTCGAAGAAAATCAAAATCAGTGTTTTTAGTTATCTATAATAGAAAAAAATGTTTTATTAAAAAATCAAAATTAAAATAAGGCACACAGTTTATTTTTGTTTTATATTTTATGTATATGTTTTAAAAGGCATAAATTAAAATTTTTATAATTATAAATTATGTTTTACATATTTTATTTGAATTAGAACTATATATTCACTGCAATGATTTTTGATAAACTACGTTTTTGGTTTTGCCTTCATTAGCGAATACGTATAATGATGATGGGTTACCAACACGTGAGCATCCAACGTAAAGTTGTCCATGTGAGAAGCTTGGTGTTTCAAGAGACAATCCACATACTTGCAGCGATTGCCCTTTAGATTTATTTATGGTCATAGCAAATGCCAGACGTACTGGAAATTGTATGCGTTTAAATGAAAACGGCATATCTGCGGGCATTATTGGTATACGTGGAATCAATACGACTTCACCTTTGTACTTACCAGTTAATATAGTTGCTTCTATAACGTTATTTAATAATTTTTTTTATAGCTAGACTTGTTCCATTATAAAGCTGTGGTGGATTTAAATTTCGTAATAGAATTATTGGTACACCAAATTTTAACTGCAGCATGTGAGGTGGAGTTTCTGGCAAGTCAAGCGAATTTAAGAATTCAATTGGGTAATTAACAATTTCGTAAGGATCATTACAACAATCAATGGATTTATATGTTCTTATTTTTCCGCTTATTTTACTTTGAATATCAACATTAATATCACAAACATCTTTGTTTTTGGCTTCCAATATAGCGCGATCACTTAGCCATTGGTGATTGGTAAAATTGCGCTCAATATTGGGATATATGTACACTTGAAATTAAGCCTTCTTTTTATTAATTTAAAACACAACAATCTGCAGGCAATGTGATGAGTCCTGTTGCATTGTCCATAGCAATTTTTCCATTTCCAATATCCAATAATTGACGTGCAAATAAACGGGCTGATGCATGATTATGTAATTGTATTCGCATATTTACCGTTAGTGAAAGTTTTTTAACATATCGCCACAAATGATATGCTTTTAAACACGCATTTAGTTCATCTGATGGTGTTGATCGTGATATGACTGGCAAGGTTTGTCTAAAATCACCCGTCAATAATATAAGAGCACCCCCAAATGGATGTTGATTGCCACGTAAATCTTGAAATGTTCGATCCAATGCCTCTAGAGATTTTTATCCTTGCCATCCCAAATGTTTTTGAAATATTACATGTTGGTGTTTCGGTCAGTTGCATATTCAATGGTAATTTTAACGCAGAATGTGCCGTTCTTCCACTATCTAATAGGGTAGCAGCAATTCCCGATGAGGCTATAGCTAACGCAATATTACCGACAGACCGTATTTTTTCCAAAATTATCAAAATTAGATAAGTTTTACTAGTACCACCTGGAGCATCTAGAAAATAAATTGCACCATTTCCTGCATGGTCAGTTTTCATAATAGTGTCGTAGACTTGTTTTTGCTGTTTATTTAAGTTTGGTAAATTAGGCTGAACAAATGTGTTTAATGCATTGGTATCGTAATTTTGTTCACGTTGTATTTCACGATTAATAGCATCTGTAATAGCTCGATTTGGAGATGTCATTCCCAATGTATTCAAAGTTTTATTCACCATTACTAAACAAATATTCTCAATGTATATTAATGCTTGATTATACATCTCAGCAGAGTATTCTAATCCTGGACTTGCAGTTGCATTACGCGCTTGATATAAAATGTCATCTGTCATGGTATTTTTATATTTTTCCCACAGTTCTAAAGGTTTTGATGGACTGCATGTGGATATTATAATTGCGAATAATATACGAATTTGATATGGAGAAGCAGCCAGTGAAACATCGGCAAGTAAATCTTCCCAATGGTCATCGTTCTCCAGTAAATTTTATTTCTGGCAGTCGTCCCGATATCATTCACACAATATATTATTTATGGTTTTAAAATTTTTAAAAGATGTCGGACCACGTATATGAATCAAAAGCAAACGCAAGTAATAGCATTCATCATTATTTGGATGTACAGTATATAGTCGACCTAAAGCATCACTTGAAAATACATTTGGGTGGTCAGCTACTATTTTTCCTTGTTTTGTGGATACATTCCATTTAAAATATCGCGAAACCTCATTATACAGTAGCGTCTTAGCGAAGTCATCAATTTGACACAATGAAAAAAATGCAGTCAATGTTGTTGCTGGTGGTTGTGCTGCTCGCTCGAACACATTTTCTGCTGTAAAATATACTCGCTGGCCATTTTCTAAATGAACTACAGTCGGATACCTCTCATGAATTGGAAAAGCGAAAATGCGCCAAATTGCTTCGTTGCTGCTAATGTATCTTCCCATTAGATATTGTTTTATTTCATCTAGCTAACACACTGTGTAATTTTTTAAGTCATGGCAAAATAACCATATACGGACACCACTACGTCATAAAAGACCAAAAAAGACCCCTGTCTCCCAGTTTTGCACAAAGTCCTCCAGGTTTTTTTTATGGGCCCTCAAAGAAGTGGGGCCTCGATGTCATTTTTGCAAAAAAATGATCATTTCCTCAAGCTCATATTTTGCAAACCGTTTGAAATTTTGAACATATGAACTTCCTAGGAATGATTCTTAACACCGTTTAGGTAGCCGCAAAATTTTCGGGAAATTTTTCACTTTTGCGGCTACCTAAGCGCTACCTAAACGGTATTAAGAATCATTCCTAGGAAGTTCATATGTTCTAGAAAGTTGTTTATTGAGATCTTAGATTCATTTTTGTAGTTGAATGTTTCCTTGACTTTTGAATGGTTTGCTACCTATGGACCTGAACAGGGGAAAAAGGTAAAAAAAATTGAATTTTTTAAAGTTTTTTGCGATTTTGAACTTGAAGATGAAGTTTTTTTGATTTTATATGTTAACAATTTTTGTTTTTTATGACAAGAGCTACAACTTTGCCTCAGAGAGTATATCAAAATTTCAAAGGGTTTGCAAAATATGAGCTTGAGGAAATGATCATTTTTTTGCAAAATGACATCGAGGCCCCACATCTTTGAGGGCCCATAAAAAAAACCTGGAGGACTTTGGGCAAAACTGGGAGACAGGGGTCTTTTTTTTTTTGTAGTGGTGTCCGTATATGGTTATTTTTTCCGTGTTGCACTGTGTAATAGTATATGGTTGGTCACCTGTGCCTCGTTTCTGTAACTTATGTGAGAAGTTTCTCACTTGAAACTACATTAGACATCAACATGTCTTAACAAAAGTCAAACTTCATATAAAAAACATTATTTTTAATACTGTTTTTTTATATAGAGTTTGATTTTGTTGACATGTTGATGGCTAAAAGTGGTTTTACACGACGTGTGTTTGTCATATGACTTGTCAGTTTAATAACCCATATGTAATTTCGTGTGTTTGTCAAAATAGCCATTTACATACGGTTTATAATTTTTGCTTTCAAACGTATGTACATTTGTAATTACATCTGACATAACCTATTATATATGTATAATTTTTCCGCCACACAGTGTTGTGTTGCCAACCTAAAATATCAAAATATAAAGTTGACATTACAGGATGTCAGATGCTTTGTCACATCAAAATAGAACACGTTCTAAATGAAAAATGTCATATGTATTGTACACATGGAAAATACACATGTTATGTTTGAAAGGGTTCACACGACGTGTTTAGAATTTACACATGGAAAAGTGACAAGTCATATGACAAATACACGCTGTGTTAAACCACTTTAATGTAGAAGAGGGTTGCGGCATTTAGATGGTCAATCGCGGCTTGTCAGCGCAGGTTGATGGCAAGCCAACAAGCTCGTGTAAACGACCAAAATTCGTGTTTGTCAGCCGCGCTGGATGGAAATAAAAATTCTTTGATATTTTGTGTTTGCCGTCACGCCATCAAGCTTGTCTAAATGCATGTTTGTCAACCACAGTGTAAATTTCATTTGAATTTTTGTAAGCGAGCAGTAATGATGTCTCGGCTAGAGCGCTTGTTTTTAAGAGAATTTATTGTTTTTGCATGTGGGTTAGTTTTTATGTATGGTATTGTATGTAAAGCGTTTTTATTAAAGTTTATTTTTAAAATATTTCATTTATTTAATTATTGTGTGTGTCTTTATATGGAAATATTAATTGCCAAAATTCAAGCTAAGAAAGGGTATGTAGACGAACTAGCAAAAACATTATTTAATTGGTATTTTGCAATTATTATAAAGGAAATTCCCATAACGAAGTTGGGGAAATGTTTTCCCCAATCGCGGATTGTCATCGCGGGTTGATGAGAAAGAGTGTTTAGCATTTACATGATCAAGGGAAGATTTTCAAACATCATTATACAACAGACACTGAGCAGTTATTTAAGATGTCAGACCGTCACTATCTGACGGTCTGACAGCCTTACTGTTTGACTACCTGACGGTCTGAATATTTGACGGTTTGATTATATGACGGTCTGACTATTTGACGGCCTGACTGTCTGAAGGACTGTGTGACGATCTGACGAACTGTCTGATGGTCTCACTGACTGTCTGCTGGCTTGTCTGAATGACGCTCTGACTATCAGATGGTCTATCTGACTGTTCTGTCCATCGGTGTTCCTGACATTCAGTTTGCCTTTATGCAAACAAATAAAAGCTGTGATTTCATTTATTCTATTGGTACAATGATAATTTTAACACACAACCGTTAGCAACATTGTAATGCTTTAGTTTGAAAAAAAAAAGAACCAAACAAAACATGTTTTATATCCCTGTGATACAGATTTTGTGCTGATTAACTCAACATGTTTATATAGCTCACTCTAACACAACATATGTTTGCAAGGGAGTTTATGCGTGTTAATGTAATGAATTAATATGATATTAAAAAATATTAAAATATTAAAAAACAAATGAACTAATGCAAGTGCTATATTCTGTAATTCTCGTAGCTAAAGCTATAGCTAAAAATCTAAAAATGCATAAAAAACTACGTGAATTCTTACATTTTTTGCATCTTTAATTTTAATTTCTCTTTTTAAGGAAATAAAATGAGCATTTCAAACTAAAAATGTCAAAATATATAAGAATTCACGAAATTTTATCATGCATTTTTAGAATTTTAGCGATAGTTTTAGCTACGAGAATTACAAAATATTACTTTACTACTCGTTTACTGCGTCACCAACGTTAGATGGCGATGATGCGAGTTCATATGTATATGTATATGTATATATATATATATATATATATATATATATATATATATATATATATATATATACAGTGAAAGCTCCCGTGGGAACACACCGATCGTCACAGCAGCTTTTTCCGTTAGCGAGAGATGTCTGCCTACGGGATAGTTGATTAAAAATGGTCGGTTTTCACCACTATTAAATACTAATTAAATACTTTTATTATGTAATAGTATGTAAATTAAAAAAAGTTAAACGTATTGCACCTTTAATATATACACTAGGTGTCAAAATTCTACGCTCCTACAGCGGATTGTTTACTTATGTTCAAAAATTTTAAAAATTAAATAGAATTTTGGTCAAAGTTTTTTATTAAATTAAATATTGTACTTCAGGCTTACATTATAGAGAATTTTGCATATTGATAGTGTGTATATTATAAAAACAAAAAAAAGAATTTTTCAAGTAAAAAAATATTGCGTCAAAAGTCTACGCTCATAAGAAGAAGGTTATAAATAAAAAATAACTTAAACTTAATATCGCGTCGGATATCCACGGCATTTAAGAACCTCTCTTAGCCTGTTTTGCATGGAATTAACAAGGTGTGTGGTCTCCTCAGGTGAAATATTCTCCCACTCGCTCTTGATTACCTCTTGATTACATACATATGTTTATTTATTTACAAAATTCATTTAAGTTTAAAGATTCATATACTTATACATATCTACATTTGTATATTAACAGAAAAAAACATAAGGTAAAAATATAAGAACTTCATTCAAGAAAAAAAAAAAAAACAAATTGTGTAATTAACTTTAATATTATGTGCTTGAGGAAAAGGACTGGCGAATTCCAGCCTGCTTAGATTTCTCTTGTCTCCATCTTTTGTGCATTTCTTCAAAATGGTTTTCCAAAGTGTTTAATTTTTCATATGCAACAAAATATCATCCAATGCGAAAGCTTTTAAACGCCCTATTTGTATAAGAGCTTCTTTAAACGATTTAATTTTATTGATTTCATGTCCTACAACATTCTCTTCTGAGTCATTTGATAATATTTCTGGAGTTTTTTCATTTTCGATATTTACCTGTATTTCAAAGCTGTCATTTTTAGTGTAGCCAGTGCTATCGATGTTTAAAAATTCTTCAAAACTAGTTTCGTTAATTTCTTAAATTCTTTGGAAATTTATTAGAGTTGCTAATGGCACCTCATCTTCTGGATCGTACTCATTGACACTATGGTTCTGATGCATAAATCCCCTTATTTAGTCAACAATTACTTTGAAATTAACACTCTTAACAAAGATCAAAGAAAACTGTGCAACAAACTGTCAATTGTTTTAAAGACAGGGGAATCACACAATTTAATATGTTAAGTCCGTATGACACTTAAAAAGCAGTAAATGTGCGTTAGTGTTGCTGTGAATTTTTTTTTTTTTAAGCATTAATGTACTTATTTCTCTTGTACTTTTCTCCAAATATATGTTTTCTGTTCGTCTACAGGAGGGGTTTCGTTTAAACAGCTTTATTTTTTAATCATTTAATAACACAAAAATACTTACGCTGCATTTTTGGCTTTATACATGTAGTAGTTTAAGTAAAGCTTGGGTACAAACAAAGTATGTATCCAAAGCAACTAAAATGAATTTGGAATTGACAAAATACTTACGCTTCATTTTTAGCTTAAGAACAAATAACAAATGTATCATATAACAATGCTTTTTATTTTATTTTTGTATTTACTTAAGAATTTTTGTACAACACTAAGCGTTTATACAATAATTCGAAATAAAGTTTTTTAGTTTTTAAACCAAACTCAAAGAATAAAGTTTAAAATTGGCGCAGTCGGTAGAATTGTCACATTTTTTGTTTTTGTTAACATCCATGCAAAGTGAAGTAAAACTTACATCCTGTGAAAAAGGAAAAAAATATATAAAAAGTGACAAACCGTAAATAAAAACCTACATTTTGTGAAAAAGAAAAAAATATAATAAAAAATCAACATAAACAAAAGGGAACATATTTTTGTAAAAAAGATACCACGTAAAGGTTTTCTAAGACAATTTAAAAATGGCCCTTAACCCACCAAACGCTGGACTAGCAGCGGCAGCTAGTGCTCAAGGTAGAGCACTAGATATCAATCCACTGACGTATTTAGAAAAAATACAAGGATTCGATGGACGTAAGGAGGTTTTATCTACATTTTGTATGAATGTAGACGACATCATACCAACCCTTGCGTCATATAATGAACAGCACAACGCATGTGCATTAACATGGTCAAATGTAAATTGACCGCAAAGGCAAGACGAGCAATGGAAATCCACCCGCACTTAAATAACTGGTCAGATATAAAGCTCATGTTGGAAACCAATTTTGGAGGTTTCCAAATAGCGGATCAGTTGTACGAAGACCTGAGTGTAATTCAGTACAGGGCAATACGCTCGAATTTTATAACTACATTCTACATAAACTAGCATTACTCAATCAAAAATGTAGACAAGAAAATAGAGTTGAGGTCGTGGAAAGAAATATACAAACTGCCCTTAAAATTTTCATAACGAGACTACCCGTTTATATGAGGACAGTACTGTGCGCCCTACAACCTGCAACCATGGAAAAAGCACTTCACGAATTAAGCCAATCTGGATTCCTAAACACGGAACGAAAACCAAAAAATGAAAACAAAAGTCAGAGGACTCATCGTCAACAACCAAAAATTAACAACAACCAACAACAACAGAACTGGAGACCAAAAATGTACTATCCACCAAATAATCAACAGCCCCAACCAAGGAACCAACAACACCAACAGTCAACACCTTATCAAAACTACCGGCAACAAAATCATCAATCAAGGTCAGAACCAATGGTTATTGACACATCCCAGCAAACTAGAAGACAGAATCAAGAATTTAATGTTAAAGAAAATTACAACAATACTGATTATGGACATACTAACGAAAAAGAAAGACAAAATTTACAAACTACGGGTTACCCTATATTTTACTCAGAAACACAACCAGAAATTTAAGACTTTTGATCGATACGGGATCAACAGAAGACTTACTTAAACAAAAGCATTGCCCACCTCAATTTATTAAAAAACTTAAAATTCCGACAAAGATTAAAACAGCAGCAGGGACTATCACTGTTACACATGACGGAGTTATACCAATGGAACATTTAAGTTTATCTTTGAAATCACAAACAATTTTTAAACTTTTTCAATTTCATAAATTTTTTGATGGCATTTTGGGTCGCAATACCTTAAAAGAAAATAATGCAAATATAAACTTTGATAATAACACATTACTCCTTAACGGAAAAAAATTAAAAATTTGTTAAGAGGGAGAATCAGAAATAGATAACAGATGGACAAACGAACTAAAAAATTTACCGGAGCTTCATAATATAGAAGCTTTGGGAGCAGAGTGTCACTTAAGGACAGAGCATTTAAATTCAGAAGAGAAAAAAGCATTAAAAATTTTGATCCAACGTAATAGTGATATTTGTTATAAAAAAGGGGATAATTTGACTTTCACTAATGAAATTAAACACAGAATAGACACTGGACTATCAGGACCAATTTACAAAAAAAAACATACAGGTATCCGCATGTACATACTACGGAAGTAGAAAGACAAATGACAGAAATGTTAGACCAGGGTATAATTAAGCATAGTAGTTCACCATATAAGGCACCAATCTGGGTGGTACCTAAGAAAGAGGACAAGCTAGGAAACAAGTGTAATGTACACCGCACCCCAAGACTAAAACAAAGTTCAAGTGGGCAGTAACTATGAGTGTAAAACAAGGTGTAAAAACATGTTGCTGTCGCGAATTGACCAAGGACAATGGGAGCCATTAATACACTAGCTTCAATCAGCGGGGAGGGTTCGCGTCCTCTGTCAAATCTATCATCTGCTCCTTATAACTCTAACTACACAAAATTAATTATAGACTCCCCAAATTTTTTAACATTCCAGCAAACTAAACTAAGGTGTAAATACTAATCAAATTTAAAACAGTTGTTCAAATTGATTAGATTATCATACACAACTGTACTGATATACGCCTTCCACTACCACGAATTTAGAAAGCTCAGATGTTAATGAGTTCGTAGCCGTATTACCCTTCCCTGCCTGGTTCTCGGTGGCCAAACTAATTACGAAAACCCCATACTTAATGAGCTACCCTTTTATCTCTTCACCTAAACCACAATTTAGTTCTTCATATTTACTTTAATAACTTTATTCACATTTATTAAGTTAAATTATCCATAATTTTAATTAAAAGTGATAAACAAAACAACATACTGCTGTATACTGGACAAAATTATGTTATGCAAAATTCAAATTCCGAATAGCTATTCATACTTTTTTTTAAATAAAATATTTGATTTAAAAAAAAATAATTTATAGTTATCTACGAAACTTCTTAAATACTTAGAAATAACCAAATAATTAAAAATTATGTATTATTTAAATCATTGTGTCGGTTTTAACAAATACACCAAAATGTTTTAATACTGCAAATCGCATATGCCAAAAAATAAAAAAATAAAGAATAAATAATTCTTGCAAAAAAAACCGACTTCAAAACAGACAAACTTAAAATCATGTTTCTTTAAGACGGTAACTATTGCGACACCCTGAAATTTCCGAATTCAAATTTTATACTAGTTATAGCGGTCGTAGCAATACAGGTTCATTGTAAATTTCAACCGTCTTTCTGTACCGGTTTAAAAGTTTGGTCATATACATCAAATTACATAAACTATTGCGACACCCTGTAATTTATAATTTTAAATATTTATACTTATTATAACAGATATAGTAATGAACATTCTGTCTAATTGTTAAGTGTTTATCAATAACTGTTTAAAAGATAGGGTCATATATATCAAATGACGTCACCTATTGGGACACTCTTTAAATTAAAATTTTAATATAAATACTTTTTAAAGAGGACGTTGTCATACAGATTCTTTTTAAATTTTAACTTTGTGTCCATATACATCAAATTACATCAACTATTGGGACACCCTTTAATTTCCAATTTTAAATATTTATACTTGTTGTTATACCAGACATAGTAGTAAACATTCTGTCTATTTTTCAAGTGTTTGTCTATAACGGTTCTAAAGATGAGTACATAATGGTCAAATTACATCAATAATGGGGACACCCTTTAATTTATAGATCCAAATGTTATACTTGTTGTAATAGCGGACTAAGCAATATAGGTTCTTTGTAAATTTCAACTGTCTACTATAACAGTTGAAAAGTTTGGCCATATATATTACTTTTACATTAACTATTGGGACACCCTTTAATTTCCAAATTCATATTTTACACTTGCTATTTTAGCGGACATAGCAATACAAGTTTTTTGTAAATTTCAACTGTCTGTCTATAACGGTTCAAAAGTTTAGCCATATATATATCAAAATAAACCAACTAATGGGACACCCTTTAATTTTTAATTTTAAATATTTATACTTATTATAAGAGACATAGTAACGAACATTCTGTGCAACTTTCAAGAGTTTGTCTATAACGGTTCAAAAGATAGGAGAATAAACGTGAAATTAAGTCACCTATGGGGTCACCCTTTAATTTTTAATTTTATTTTTTAATTACTTTTTGTTATTGGGAGCTACAGTGATACGTACTTTTTTTTAAATTTTAAATTGGTGACCTATAAAGTTCATAATACACGTAAAAAACATGTATGTTGTATGGGGACACCCTTTAATTTTTAAACTTCTTTTAAAATGGGACCAATTTGTAGCCATAACCTTTGTAATAGTGCAAAAATTTTGAAAATCGGTTCAGAAATGACCGAGTTCTGAAGCACAAACATACAAAAAAAAACAAAAAAAAGCAACACACAGACGAATTGATAACCTCCTTCTTTTTTTGAAGTCGGTTAAAAATGTGTATCACTCACCAATGTAATAATGATGTTGTTGATGGTCATTGAAGCTTCTATGATCATTAAACAAGCTTGATGATGTTACTAATTAATGAAGTAAAATGATTAAGTATGTATGTGAGTGTATATTTTGTTTTGCATATGAGGGATTAATAAAGAGATTTTATAAAACGACACCATGTAACTTACAAAAGTAATTGCCGACTTTTTCATGAGCTATGAAGTATTATTTTAAATTTAAAGTATTAGCTATTGAATTCAGATTATTTTTCATGTTCTAATAGCTCATGACAAAGTTACCTAATTGTTTTGTCGCTTTTGTATTTGTTCTTATTAAGGAAATATTTAAAACTAAATGTTACATTACACTTTCTTTTTACGATTATGTAGAGAAAATTGATTACGATTCGCCATTACTAGAAGATTTTAATAAATATATCTTTTAACTTCTTAAAAAAAAACCCCGGTCTATGAAGTTACATAAATATGCCAAAATATAAAAATAACCACAATTATACTTATAAAATAATTCAGGAACTCATCTGGAGTATTCCAATGTTCTCATTGTTAGTTCACAATTAAACGAGGGCTCCTGCGATATTTTTGGTGATCTTGCATAGCCCGCGTGGTTATTTAAAGGCGGACAGGTTATTAGAGAGTTATATAATCTACCCAAAAGCAATGTTAAATAAGCAGATAGATGCACTTGCTCGAAAACCAAAACTCCGCAAACTTCTTTACGTTCAAACTTTACTTAGATTGTACCAATAAATGAGGAGTAGTTGCAAAAATGTATTTATCCTCAGCAGGCTCCGAAACTTAACCGGACACGTGGGTGAGCTCCCTGAGGTCGTATCGCTGTTAGAGAATTTAATAACGTGATGTACTGAATTAATTTCTAAATTAGTTTAATTATAATACCTGTTTCTTTCAAATTGATTGAGTTAATAGTGTTAATATCACTTTTTTTCTAAATCTTCACCCACTTTTAAATAAACTTTATACAATAAGTTGCTGTAATAACAGTTGTGTTTTGTCTTGATGTAAAAAGAACTCCGCGATTAATTAAATTTAAACTGACTTCTTCTTTGTCCGATTGTGAAAGAATTTTAAAACGTTATTTTACTTTTTATGAAGCCTAGTTACCGCCAGTTTCCTTATGTATTTTTACATTAACCTGTGTATATATTTAATATCTAGAGCAAAATATCTCGCAGGAGAATTGCAAATTGTTTTGCACACGTCACTAGCCTTTTATTAAATATATATATAGCTATTACTAAATTCTGCTTTACTCTAAGCAGAGTTTAATGAGAGTTTTATCTTTGACCTGAAACAATGTATCAGTGCATTGTAAACTATATTTATACGACTATATAGGTGTATTACTACTACATTTTGTATCTAAACGTTACAATTAAACATTTCAATAAAACTGGTTAAAAATAAAGCAAATAAAAAACAAGATAATTACACAAGGAATGGAGG
The DNA here is from genome assembly GCA_949628195.1 of Phasia obesa. Taxonomy (NCBI): domain Eukaryota; kingdom Metazoa; phylum Arthropoda; class Insecta; order Diptera; family Tachinidae; genus Phasia; species Phasia obesa. Next base: position 6,550,115 of record OX451220.1, read on the forward strand.
ATTGTTATTGACTATAGAAAGTTGAACATGGCTACCAAAGAGGATAAATATCCTATTCCACGTATTGACGACATATTGGACAAGCTAGGACGCGAGTTGCATATGTAATTCCACCAGGAGATGGGGACATCCCTACTATAGTAAATAAGTATTTAAGTAATAAGTAGAATTTAATATATTTTTTATTAATGTTTTTTTTTATATAAATGTTTTCAAGTTGCTATTGGAAGATCATTGAACTTAAATATAAAAATATAGATCAATGGCACTTGAGGATATTGTATTTCATAACAGAACCGATAGAAATGATCGATTCTGCCTATTCAACAATTATATTTTATTAATGTATTTTGTATAAATGTTTTCAAGTTGCTATTGGAAAATCATTGAACGTAAATACAAAAACATAGATCAATGGCACTTGAAGATATCAAATTACAATTTAATTTCGTTCTGTAAATTCATTTGTTTTTGTTGGACAAGCAAAGCTGAAAATAAAAAAAAGAAGAAAAGAAATTTTTTTATGAACGTTTTGCTTGTCGGACAAATTTTGTTCAATACAAAGTTTCATAACAGATTCGATACAAATGATCGATTCTGCCTATTCTGCAGAATTTAGGACTAAGTGAGACTTGTATTTAAAAGCATGAATTTAGTTAGTAAGTTTTTTAGTTTTAAAAAATACTTTGAAGAATAAAGTTGAACAAAAACAAAAAAAGGGAAATTTTTTTTTTATTTTCGACAAATAATTATTCCAAAGAATAATTAAAACATATTTCTCGCGCGAATTACTTTTCCACTTTAGACCTTACGAAGGATTCAAGTAGAGCCTGAAGATCGCGAAAAAAAACCGCATTCACTGCCCATAACGGACATTACGAATTTATTCGCATGCCATTCGGCTTAAAGAACGCGCCCTCTACGTTTCAGAGGATGATGAACAACGTTCTTGGGGAACATGTTAATAAGATTTGCGTAATATACATGGACCACATTCTAATTTTTTCTTCATCCTTACAAGAACATCTCGGAAATTTAGAAAAAATATTTCAAACCCTGAGAGAAGCAAATTTAAAGGTTTCACTGAACAAGAGCGATTTTATGAAAAAACAGACTGAATTTTTGGGACACATTGTCACTAAAAATGGCATTAAGCCTAATCCGGACAAAGTGGACGCAATTAGAAGATATACTATTCCAAAGACGATTAGGGAAATTCAAAGCTTTTTAGGATTAAGTGGGTCTTATAGGAAATTTATTCCTGATTATGCTAAAATAGCAACACCCATGACACTGCGATTGAAGAAAGGTTCGAATATCAATGTAAATGATAAAGAATATAAACAATCCTTTGAAAAGCTTAAAACAATTCTCATGTCGGATATGGTTTTAAGATATCCAGACATGGAGGAACAGTTTCAACTGACGACAGACGCAAGCAACTACGCATTGGGAGCAGTTTTGTCTCAATCAAAAGGCCTAATTGCGTTCGCATCAAGAACCCTTAACCAGCACGAAATAAACTATTCCACAGTGGAAAAAGAGTTGTTGGCTATCGTATGGGCAGTTAAACAATTTAGACACTATTTATACGGAAAAAAATTCCAATTACGCACAGACCATAGACCTTTAATTTGGTTAGCAAACTTAAGGGAACCAAATTCTAAGCTTATACTTTGGAAGATCAAACTCAACGAATATGAGTTTGACATGCAACACGTACAAGGCAAAGAAAACAAAGTGGCGGATGCATTATCAAGACTTAGGGAAAAGTCTACACTCACAAACAAAGTCTATCTTTGCTTATGAAAATGCATACTGATAAAAACCTACAGTGTCAAATTTGTAATAAGAAATTATCAAGACCTCGATGTCTACAAGATCATCTTAGAAAAATACATAATTATGTTGAGAGGAGGGAAACCTTTGAAAGTGTTAGAAGACGCAGTGAGTCACCCGTACCTACCGAACATTCAGCTGATGAAGACAGCAGTGACCATTTTTTTATATCTCAAAGACCTCTTCACTCATGTAATTACCAAATTTTGATAAAACACAATGACGAGAATAAGACCAAAAAGGACGTTATAATTGGGAGGTCTAGAATAATTTATTCCTATGCGGACTATACGGAACAGATAATAGAGCAATTATTATCTGAGTCTGGCAATCAGCGAGACATTGGAATGTATTGCGAAGATACAGACACTTTAATTAAAATTCAGAATAAAGAATTAAGGGGAAATCCCAATCATTCGTTTAACATAAAAATTGTTTTAACGAATCAATTAATGGAAAACATGGTATATGAAATCTTGCTGGAAATTATAGCAAAATATCATAGATTTGAAAATAATCATCCGGGAATAGAAAGGACTTATATGGAATTGAAAAGAAAAACCTACTATCCCAATTTAAGAAAAGAAACTACTAAATTTATAAATAATTGCTTAATATGCAACTTTAAGTTTGAAAGAAATCCAATTAAATTACCTTTCGAAAAAACTGAAACACCTAAAGCTCCACACGAACACTATCATATATGGTATATGGAAAGATCCACCACTTATATTACCATGATAGACAAATTCTCAAAATACGCGATGATTGAAGAAGTTCCAGACAGAACACCACTGCAACTTATTAAAAGTTATATAAAACTCTTTATGTACATAAAAACGCCTAAGAACCTCACCTTAGATAATGAAACCTCTTTCAAATCAGCTCCTTTTACTGATTTTCTGGACAAGAAGGGAGTAAATTATCATTTTTGTACACCAAATCAACATACATGAAATTCCGATATAGAGCGTTTTCACGCAACTCTGAACGAAAGCATACGCATATTGAAAAAGCGCGAAGACACCTTGGACTTAGCTTACAATATTGACTTACCTTACCAGGCATTAGAAACATACAATAATAGCACACATATGACAACCGGTGAAAAACCAATTAATTTACACTTTCGAAACAATATTGGTATAAAAGAAATTTTCAACAGAATAGAAGATAAGAAAAATAAAACTCTAGAATACCGCAATAAAGATAGAAAGGACGAACAGATAAACGAAGAAGTCATGAGAACTAACCAACCCGACAAACTGACGTCGAAAATGAAGCATGTAGCCGTAGAAAAGATTAGAGACAAAAAATACAAAAGAAAGAAACAAATTATACATAAAGATCAGTTCATCAAAAGAAAAAATCTTTCCAGGTCTCTTGAAGTACTTGTTGATAATCCTGACGATGGTAACACCAGCGACGTCACAGAAACTGATGATAACTGATTTAAATCAAGGAAACGGTTTTACAATGTTGCAATTGGGAGAAAAATCAGTAATACAAAATTATTCGAAAATATTACATGTATTTAAGACGGAAGATTATTTAACCTACATTAACAAATTAGAATTCGAAATAATGACTCTAGATGACGCATATTTGCAAAATAAAATTAAACACACTAAAATACAATTACTGAGCGTAATACCAAGATACCGTGCTAGACGAGGACTAATCAATATTGTGGGAAAGGGATTAAAATACCTGTACGGAACAATGGACGATGATGACAGAACGGAGATCGAAGAAAAACTTAAAATCAATAGTTTTAATAATCACAACAACCGATTAAACAAATCATAATCAATGCTCATTTTGATGAACAACTAAAAATATTAACTGACTTACAAAACCAGCAGACGAGATTACTTAGTCAGAATTCAGAACTGCTTAATCAAACTAAAACAAATTCACGTAAGGCATACCTCAGATACGAAACTGAACATTTGGTAAAATTAGTTTAACAAGTCAGAGAATTACTTTTGGCTTCAAAATTGCGAACACTAAACAGAGACATTTTGACAGATCAAGAACTTACCGATTTTAACATAACTTTTCACAAATTAGAATACATTGAACTTGACATTGCAACTTAAGAATCAGATATTATTTTCATTATTAAAATCCCTAACTTAACTTCCGAAACTTTTAAGGAAATTTTCATACAACCGATCCCTAATAAAAGTGGTCAACAAATAGTGATCGATGCTAATAACTATTTGACGGACAGAAGAAACATGTACGGAGATACTAACAAACTATCTAAATTAAGAAAAATAAAGGATAAATGTATTGAAAACATATTTAGAAAAGAGAAAATGATTTGTTACTAGAGTCCTAATGATAGTGTCGATATTGTTGAAATTGGAACAAATGTAATAGTCACTATCAATGTAGATATTGAAATTAAAATAACTTGTAATCGATTACCGTTTACATTAAAGGGAATTTATCTAATTTATATTGAAAATTGTAAAATACTACTTGACAAATGATACAGTAAGAAATTATATCAAAACACTGTAATCATACCAAATCCCTTCCGGATTATCGAAATATCTAACGACACTAGCTTGTCATTAAAAGAATTACAATATAAGCATATTAATAACACTAACACTATAGTTGAACTTAAAACTAATCAATAGATTCATTCTTATACCACTTATACCTTAATGACAATTATATTTCTTGTAATTTCTATTTACCTTTATCTTAAGAAAAAGAAAACTGTTAAGCGAAAAGCCATCTCCGTTAACTTACCCTCACTTCTCTTAGAACCCGGGATAAGCTCTTTGTCTGGGGGTGTTATGACATCATCCTCTGCCATTCGCTTAAACAGCTTTATTTTTTAATCATTTAATAACACAAAAATACTTATGCTGCATTTTTGGCTTCATACATGTAGTAGTTTAAGTAAAGCTTGGGTACAAACAAAGTATGTATCAAAAGCAACTAAAATGAATTTGGAATTGACAAAATACTTCCGCTTCATTTTTAGCTTAAGAACAGATAACAAATGTATCATATAACAATGCTTTTTATTTTATTTTTTTATTTACTTAAGAATTTTTGTACAACACTAAGGGTCTATACAATAATTCGAAATAAAGAATATATACATATATATATATATATATATATATATATATATATATATATATATATATATATATATATATATATATATATATATATATATATATATATATATATATATATATATATATATTCTTTATTTCGAATTATTATATATATATATATATATATATATATATATATATATATATATATATATATATATATATATATATATATATATATGTATATACTTTCAGAAAAAGATTGTAATAAGCGGACATTTAAAACAACACAAAACTTGTAGAGCTGAAAACTTAAATGATCTTTTAGCTTTGTATTTCATAAAAAAATCGTGGGAAAAAGTAATCACAAGTTACTTAGTTTTCACTTCTATTGGCAGTCCCAAAGACTGCACTGTTTTTTAATTAGCTCAACTTCAATATTGGTTATTTCTGCTGTAAGCTCAGCTTTTTTAACAAATCTAGCAGTTATGACGAAATTTTCCATCAATCTTCAAAGTAGGGTTAATTGATAATAATTTTTGAATTCCATGTGTGTAGTGTTCATATCGATTAAGTTGTTTTGAAACAAGAATGCAAATTGTTGCATGAAGTCAACGAGTGAGGTATTCAAAATTCATATGAACAGAGGGAAAATTTAATACAGATTCTTAGTTAAAAACAAAATAATGTATTGTTTAAATCTTGGTTTTACCCTCAAAAAAAAAAAAAAAATTTAGGTATTTGCAAGCAAAATGTTTTTAAGGCCTGTTGGTGTACATATAGATACATACATGTACATATAAAAGTATTTTTTAATTCTTCTCATAAAACACTCTCAAAGAATTTTACGAAAACCACAACTATGTTTCATATGTATGTATTTAGTACATACGTAATAAATACATACATATGTATATATGTAGCTAAATAATTCTTGAAAAAAAAAACCGACTTCAAAACAGATAGTTGGGTACCAGTTCTAAACTAAAAATGTAAGAAGTAATCTGTAAAAACTATATATAAACCAAATAAAAGATAAACAAAATGCGTCAAAGTTAGCAGGAAAAGAAGTAAAGACTATGTGAAATTCAAGCATCTCCCTATTACTGTTCAAAAGTTAAGCTATTATCACCAACAACCGTCTTTTATGGGGACACCATTTAATTTTAATTTTTTATAGCTGTAATAGCGATCATAGTAATACACATTATGTGTAAATTTCAGTTGTCTATCTAAAACGGCTCAAAAGATAAGGCATACATTAAATTTCATTAACTATAGGGACACTCTCTCATTTCCATAAGTCTCTATCTATAACGGTTCAAAAGACTAGTCAATATAAGTCAAATTACGTCAGCTATGAGGACACCCTTTAAGTTTTTTGTACTTTTTACTGTGGACATAGAGATATTAGCTTTGTTAAAATTTTAAATGTTTATCTATAAGCGTTCAAAAGATAAGGTCATATAGATCAAATATCATTAACTTTAGGTACACCCTTTAATTTCCCACTTTATACTTTTTACTACAGCGGACATAGTAATATACGTTCTGCGTAAATATAAAATGTCTGTCTATAACGGTTTCAAAGATAAGGTAACATAAATCAAGTAACATCACCTATTGGGACACCCTTTAATTTACAATTTTAAATTAAAGACATATTGTCATAGAGGACTTGGCCACATAGATTTTTTGTAAATTGCAACTGTGTGTCTATAACGGTTTATAGGTTTAGTCATATACAGAAAATTACTGAACTATTGGAACACCCTTTAATTCATAACTCTAAATATTTATACTTGCAAGTATACCAGACAAAGTAGTAGAAATTCTGCCTAATTTTGTGTTTTGTGTTTCTGCCTAATAAAGTGTTTGTCTATAACTGTTCAAAAGATAGGGCTATATAGGTCAAATTACATCAATTATGGGAACACCCTTTAATTTATAAATTCAAATTATATACCTGTTATAGCGGACTTAGCAATACAGGCTCCTTGTAAATTTCAGCTGTCTGTCTATAACGGTTCAAAAGTTTGGCCACATACATAAAATTACATTAACTATTGGGACACGCTTTTATTTCCAAATTCAAATTTTATACTTTTTGTTATAGCGGACTTAGTAATAAAGGTTCTTTGTAAATTTAACGGTCGGTGTACAACTGTTCAAAAGTATGGTCATATACAACAAATTTAATGAACTATTGGAGCACCCTTTAATTTTTAATTTGGAATATATATCCTTTTTATTATAAAGGTCATAGTAATCGACATTCTGTCAAACTTTCAAGGTTTTGTCTTTAACGGTTCAAAAGATAGGCCCATAAAGGTCAAATTACGTCACATATGGGGACACCCTTTAAATTTTAAGTTTATTTTTTTATTACTTTTTGTTGGTGGAAGCTATAGTGATACCCAATTTTTTAAAATTTTAAACTGTTGCCCTTTAGGGTTCTTAATACACGAAAAAAACATGTATGTTGTATGGGGACACCCTTTAATCTTTAAAATAATGAACTGTTTTTAAAACGGGACCAATCTGTAAGCATTACCTTTCAAATAAAGAAAAAATTTTTAAAATCGGTTCAGAAATGGCTGAGTTATGCGGGCACAAACATAAAAAAAACAACATTTAGACGAATTGATAACCTCCTTCTTTTTTTGAAGTCGGTTAAAAATACCCATATACATATTTTATTATATTTTTTCAGTTCTGTTTTTGGCGTTGATAAGTGCGGACGCGATTTTTTTAAGCTCGCATTAACAAAAAACAAAACATACATTGTGTGAACAATTTAAAACAAAAACAAAAAACAAACCTGTTATAATACAACAACAAAGTTGTTTGTAAAATATTTTTTTCTTTTTTTTCCCCTTTTCTTTATTTTGTACAACGGCATATTGAATTGCTACTTTTAAAATAAAATAAAAACAATAAAGGCTAATGAGCCTGTTTAATTTAAGCAACAAAAATGTTGACAATGCTGAATTGAATAAAAACAAAAAAACTGAAAATAATTTGTGTATTAATGCTACGCCAGTTATACGCTCCCAATCTTGTTCTTCACTTTTACTAAGCGATGACAATAAAATAAATACAAACAAATCGCCTTCTGAACACAGTGTTGCCAAAAGTAATATGGATAGTATAGAAAAACCCAAGACGCAAGTGGGAATGGACAGATACATAACTGTATTGAAAAGAGGTCGAAGCCCTAAATCTGCGCAGATTGCACCAATGGCTAAAGTACAAAAAGACAAGGACTCTACCGGAATAAATTCCCATAATCGTTTTGCTATCTTAGATAGTGAAACAAGTGTACATAAAACGGTAATTAAGTCGTTCAAACCACCTCCAGTTTATTTAAGGGAGAAAAATTCAAACGATTTAATAGAAAATTAAATTACAATTATTGGCGAGAACTCATTTTATGTAATTCCCATTAAGCGCGGTAACATTGATGAGACAAAAATACAATTTATTGATGAAAGTAGTTATCGTAAAGCAGTAAGCGAGTTTGAAAACTGCAAAAAGAACTTTTATACCTATCAGCTGAAGAGTAGCAAAGGTCTACAGGTAGTCATTAAAGGTGTAGATTCATACGTTGATCCAGCTGAAATAAGAGCCGGACTCCAAAAAGCGGGTTTTAAAATAAAAAGTGTAGATAATCTCCGTAATCGGGAACGTGTCCCCCAACCACTATTTCGCGTTGAACTGGAACCTGGAGATATCAGATTGAAGAAGAACGAAATGCACCCCATTTACAATCTGAAATACCTGTTACACCGTAAAACAACTGTAGAGGAGCCGCATAAGCGTCCAGGATCTGTCCAGTGTCTAAATTGTCAAGAATATGGTCATACTACGGCTTACTGTAAGTTGCCTCCGGTTTGCGTTGTATGTGGCGAGCTACATTGTTCCGCCCAATGCGACAAAGCAAGGGATGATTCGAAAGTAAAAAAATGTATCAATTGCGGTGGAAACCACACTGCTAACTACAGAGGCTGTCCAGTTTTTTCCATGGTAAGGAAAACCACTCAAAAACTAAATACTCCTGCTATGCACCAACAATATCGAGCAAATGCTCATTATCCTCAGTTAGCCCAACCAACAACACAACATGTTTCATACGCTGACATGGTAAAAACCAATCATGCTGCAGTACATAAAGCGACACCGACAACTAATTCTACTCCTAAATTGCAATCGCATCCTAAAGAACAAATACCATCTGGTAATTTTAATCGTCTCGAAGCAAGCATCGAGACGTTAGTGCATTCGACAAACAGTTTTATGAGCTCTATGAGCAGCATGATGCAAGAAATGGTAGGCATGCAATCTACTATGTTGCAGGCGTTACTTAACAAACCATGAACTATTTAAAAATATGTTTCTGGAACGCAAACGGCTTGCGCCAACACAAAAATGAACTCGGATACTTCCTTAAGAAGGATCAAATTGATGTCATGCTGGTTGCAGAGACTCACTTAACAACAAATAGCTTTTTTAAAATAAATGGCTATATCTTATATGACACCAAAGACCCCCGTGGCAGAGCATGTGGTGGTTCAGCAATACTAATAAAGGCTCGAATCAAACATTATTTACTGTGTGATTTTTGTGAAGATTACCTACAAGCAACAAACATCTGTATTGAAGAATTTCATCAAAACTTAGTTATCTCTTCGATTTATTCACCTCCTAGGTTTCAAATATCAGAGAGTCAATACAGCGATTTCTTCAAATCACTAGGTCCCTGTTTCATAGCATCAGGCGACTACAACGCTAAACATACGTTTTGGGGATCACGCCTAATAACTCCAAAAGGTCGTGTTTTGTTTGACACAATTTCAAAATTGCGTCTGAATGTGATATCGAGTGGACAACCCACCTATTGGCCTACTGATCGACAAAAAATACCGGATGTTATAGATTTTGGCGTGATTAAGGGTATTCCAAGAGAAACGATTAAAGCTGAAGCGTCACTTGAATTATCCTCAGATCATTCACCCACTATCGTCTATATATGGGACAAACAAAACATCATATCACCAATGACTACCACAAGCATTAATTGGTTGAAATATAGAAAGTATCTTAGTACTCATTGTTCGGAAAACATCCCGCTAAGAACACCTGAAGACGTAGAGCGGAGTCTTATTGATTTTGACCAAAACCTCAAATCAGCTGCCCAACATTCAACAATAACCCGACAATTAGCTAGATACAATCAAATTTATTCTGCAGATATCGAACGGCTCTTGGCTGAAAAAAGAAAAATTCGTAGAGAATGGCAATCAGAGAGATCTCCTCAACTCAAAAGCAGACTTAAAGAATGCACGAACCGGCTAAGAGACATCCTTGAATCTCGAAGAGTAGCATCCCTGAAAAACTATTTGGGAGACCTAGACGCAACTCCTCAATCAGATTATCCGTTATGGCGTGCTTGTAGAAACCTTAAAAGGCCAGTCTTACGTAAGCCTCCCTTGCGAACTTCAGCTGGAGGCTGGGCAAGGAGTGATACCGAAAAAGGAAATTTATTTGCTGAACATTTGAAAAAGGTTTTTACCCCAAATATATCGACTGATATAGTTGAGTTGCCAGTTTTCGAGGCTAGTGCTGCAGTACCGATAAGATTTGAATTTGGTGATCTTGAAAAGGCAATAACGGATTTGAACACCAAAAAAGCCCCTGGCGTTGATAAAATCAGTAACAAGATGTTAATTGAGTTGCCCCGTGTAGCTCGCAGAATCGTTCTTTTTATTTTTAATGCCATTTTACGTTTTGAGTACTTTCCCACAGATTGGAAGGTGTCCTTGGTTACCATGATTCCTAAACCAGGAAAAGACCACACAAAAATTGAATCATACAGACCTATAAGCCTTTTGTCAAATATGTCAAAGCTGTTTGAGAGGATGTTAATAACTAAGCTTAACCCTATTCTAAGCGACAAAGGATGTATTCCAAACCATCAATTCGGCTTCAGGAAAAAACATAGTACGATCGAACAAACTCACAGGTTAGTCAATGTTGTTAAGAAGACATTTGAAGAGAGAAAATACTGCTCAGCGCTTTTTATCGACGTTTCTCAAGCATTCGATAAGGTATGGCATGAAGGCCTAATATATAAGCTAAAACTGAATTTGCCCGTAAACCTATATAAGCTGCTAGATAGTTATTTAACCGAACGAAAATTTATTGTAAAAGAAGGAGATTTTTTGAGCTCACCCCAGCCAATCGAAGCCGGAGTTCCCCAAGGTAGTATATTGGGGCCCTTTTTATACTTATTGTATACTTCAGACATGCCAACTAGTAACCGAGTTCACACATCGACATTTGCTGACGACACAGCTTTTTTGAGCATTCACGAAAGACCCGAAGTAGCATCACGATATTTACAAGACCACATATCCAATTTAGAAAAATGGTTGAACAAATGGAGAATAAAAGTGAATGAACAAAAATGTACTCACATAACTTTCAGACTGCTCAGAAAATCTTGCCCCCCTATTCGGATAAATAACCAAACGATACCTCAGCTTTCAGATGTCAAATATCTCGGCATACATCTTGACCGGCGCCTTACATGGAAACGGCACATTGAAACAAAGTTAACGCAAATGAAGTTGAAAGCAGTCCAACTAAACTGGCTAATTGGCAGAAATTCTACTCTAGCTTTAGACTGCAAACTTTTATTTTACAAGTCAATTCTAAAACCAATATGGTGTTATGGCATTCAATTATGAGGCACTGCCTCAGCTACCAATGTAGAAAAAATTCAAAGGCGCCAAAATAAGATTCTGAGTATTATTACATCTGCTCCCTGGTATATAAAAAATTCGAACATCCATAAAGATCTAAGCGTGCCATCAGTTAAAGCAGAAATAGCGAATCTTGCCATAAGGTATTTAAAGAAGCTTGAAACTCATCCGAATCCACTGGCCCTTAACATACTAACTGAACCTGGTTACATTCGACTAAGAAGGAGGGACACTGCTTCTCTCATCCGTACATCAGAGGGGTAACCCACAAATTACAGTAACCGTGAAACATACATTTTTTTGTCCAGCACTGGTTGGACTTAACAAGTATATTTTTAGACTTAAGATATGAGTAATTATTGATAGTTCAATTATATTGAAGATACAATAAATAAAAATTGCGAAAAAAAAACATATTTTAATGCATCCCGAAAAAAACGAAAAAGCAAAAAAAAACAGTTACATATAAGTATACCTACATATGTATGTATGTATGTCTGTATGTATGTATGTATGTATGTATGTATGTATGTATGTATGTATGTATGTATGTATGTATGTATGTATGTATGTATGTATGTATGTATGTATGTATGTATATCTCAATAAAACTTTTATCTAATCGTTTGGAAATATGCTAAGCAATATGTTCCATTAAAAAAAATAAATATGTACATATATGTAATTCTTTATTACTTGAAAGGACTCGCATTTATATATGTACATATTTATTTATGTATGTATGTATGTATGTATGTATGTATGTATGTATGTATGTATGTATGTATGTATGCATGCATACAGTGGTGTTCCATAAAATAGAGCCACCTTTTACTACATATTTCATAAAAAATTTTAAGGTTTTTATTTCTGTGTGACAGAACAACTGACCTACTGACCTGCTTTGATAAAAAACTTAAAATGAAATATATACGTAAAAACATTCGAAATTCAAGATTTTAGGTGTGAAAAATAATAGAGCCTTCAATTATCTAAAAAACACAAAATTCCAACAGATGAATAAAATAATAAACTTTAATTATATTTGTTACCTTAGTACTAAGTGGAATATAATTTATTTTTGATAACGGCTAAGCACAGTTTGGCTCAATCGGAATATTACTCCATACTCTTTTTACTAACGAATTTATTTGTTGCATGTTTTTCCTTAAGAGCTAATTTTACTATTCGCCACAAGTTCTCAGTGGTTTTAAGACTGACAACTGAGCAGGCCAGCTTAAAACATTAACCCCATTTTTTTCAAACCAATCTTTTGCCCACTTCGATGTGTGTTTCGTGTCATTGTCTTGCTGAAACACAAATTGAAGCGCCTTTTTTTCAATCTCCGTAAGGCTTCACATAACTGTTAAGCAGATTTGTGTAAAAAATAGCATCCATTCTTTCTTCGACCCGTATGATAAAAAATAAGATTTTTATGATGCGCGATCAGAGCTGAAATTGTAGACTTTGCAGCTAAAGATTTTTTTACATATTAAGCACAATTTTACCTACTTTCATATAATTCCCGTTATATTCAGTACAATTATTTGGTTTTTACTTTACCATGCGTAGTATAAGTAAAGTATAATAATTGCAAAAAAAAATCGATATCGGGATTTCACCGTATCTTTGCGTTTTGAGGTCTCCTTAATCCATTTTTAGGGTACCGTACCCAAAGGGTAAAAATGTAACCCTACAATGTCTGGCCGTCTTTTAGCGCCTTCTATCTCATTAAATTTTCAGTCAAGTTGCATTATTCTGGCCGATTTAACAAATTAACAAATACTAAAACTTATAGGGTGCTCTGAAAGTGATATATTATTCGTGGATTAATTTTTTAGCCATAACAGCTGAACTCATAAAAATTTCACAGAATAGAATGCAAAAGTAACAGAAATTTACATTTGTAGCCTTGGAAGTTAAAAGTAAAGAAAATAACCTTGATAAAAATGAAAGGTTGTACCCTAGATGTAGCGCATTTGAGGAATTTGGTATTTTCTTCTAAAGATGGAAATTTGACAGTCTTACGGCTCTCTTTATGTTTTGAAATTTTTCAAAAACTATTCTACTTCATTAGATCAGGGTTGCGTTTTTCTTATTAATGCTAACTTTTCAAAGGCAAAACTCGTCAAAATAACAGAAAACCGCTGAATATAGTGCAAAATAGATCCAGTTGGCATCACAAATAAGTTTGTAAACATTAAAAAACTTTTGGCAAAAGAACGTGAATATTTTTTAATTTGTTTTAGTTGTTGGTTTCCAATTTTTTTATTATAGCAATGGCTAGTACAACACCAAGAACCTTTTCCTTGTTACTTTTTTTTAATTTGGCATATTTTTCACAAGTACGCGCTCTATTTATTTGTTTTCACTTTTTTTATTGCTTTAACAACAGCTGATTCAATTTTACTTCATTTTATTCAACACCAATAGTGTAAACGTAAGAAAAAAAACCATACGATTTTTAATCTCTGTGTTGTCATACGGATTGATTTTCATTTTATTTTCTCTTAGATTTTACGTACGTAAAGTCTTACTGTCTAAACTGCCCTTAAACGTTATAGGCAGACATGTGGTATTTACACAGGGTATTTAGTACTATGTTATAGTATAAAAAGTAATTAAAAACGTAGGGTTACCGTTTGACATATCAAAATGAAAACGCAGATAGTCTTTAATATATGGAGATGAAGAGCTAATAGTTTTTGGGCATAATTGGGAAGGGGGAGGGGTCTATTTAACACGACAAACCTAACATAATTATTATTATCAATTCGAATATACTTTGAACTTTTATTCTTTATGTAATATATCCATAAAAATATCTGTTTCCATGAGGAATGGTAAATTAATATTATAAGTCGGTGTGTCGATAACGATGGAGTTGCTATAGCTTAAAATTGGTTTTACTTGACGTGTGTTTTTCATATGTCTTGTCAGTTTGATAACCCATATGTAATTTCATGTGTTTGTCAAAATAGCCATTTACATACGGTTTATAATTTTTGCTTTCAAACGTATGTACATTTGTAATTACATCTGACATAACCTATTATATATGTATAATTTTTCCGCCACACAGTGTTGTGTTGCCAACCTAAAATATCAAAATATAAAGTTGACATTACAGGATGTCAGATGCTTTGTCACATCAAAATAGAACACGTTCTAAATGAAAAATGCCATATGTATTGTACACATGGAAAATACATATGTTATGATTGAAAGGGTTCACAGGACGTATTTAGAATTTACACATGTAGAAGTTACAAGTCATATGACAAATACACGCCGTGTATAACCACTTTAAGTAGTTTGCACCAGAGATCGTAGAAATGTACAAAAAATTTTAATGGACACCATGAAAACACTGTACACCTTCTATACATTGAGGACATTGCCTTTCTTTCGGCATGTACATCTGATATTAATGTGTGGTTATGAATGTACTTGTGTACATCTTGTGTATATGCTTTATCAAGCAAACACATGGGTGGGAGTTGCCATATTAGTGCTTTTTGTAACTTTTGAACTAGAGACATAAAAGTGATATTGGGTATTTATAATATTTTCAGTATTTGCTAAAAGTGATATTGGGTGTTTATAATATTTTCAGTGTTTGCTTTTACAGCACACACACACACATTAATCTTATGAAGTTACAAAACAAATTCAATGTTATCTTCATTTTGGTTAGAAATAACCAAAACCGGCAACGCTGTTTGCTTTTACTGCGCACACAGACATTAATCTTATGGAGTTACAAAACAAATTCAATGGTATCTTCACCAGAGTAGGTTTTTCCCTCTTCTTTCATTTTCCATATTTATGAAGAAACTTGTGATTGGCTTTTTGCGTTTGTTTTTTCTTTGCACATAAATAAGTTTCAAACACACATTTTTTATCTTCTTGGATGTTTGCTTTTCCAACTGTTCACATCTCTTTGTCCATGAAGTAATTGTTGTTTAGATAATTTCTTGTTCATCGCCATGAAACAAGCAAAAATTTGTTTCAAAATTTGAACACCACCATTCAAAAGAAGCTCTTTTTTTTTCTTCTTATACATATTCATGATTCTTTCGTTTGTACGAAGTGTAACATGAACAGTAAAGAAAATACAAAAATAAATTAGTCAAGTGCGAGTTAGACTCACACACGTAGGGTTCCGTACTATGTTCAGTATAATTTAAAAATTCCAGTTGTTTATTTCTGTATGTCTTATGGGACACCCTTAAATTTTAAAATTAAAGTAATATTCGCGAAAATTGCATCATAATTAAAACACCCTTTAAATTTTAATATGTAATTCATTTTATAGCGGCCATTCTAATACACTTTCAATTAAAATATCAGAAGCCTACCTATTGCTGTTAAAAAAATAAGGTAATATTCGTGAAAAACACGTTACTAATGGACACACTTCAATTTTAAGTATTTGTTATAGCGGCCGAAGTAACACATTTACTGTAAACATTTCAAGAGGGTATCTATTACGGTTTATAAAATCATGTCACTGTCGGAACAGCCTTTAATTTTATTAGTCATTATAGTGGCCATGGCAACTTCCTTTCTATAAATATATTAAGAGTCTACTTATTGCGATTAAAAAATAAGTCACTATAAGTGAAAAACATGTCACTGTCGGAACACCCTTTAATTTTTAGTGATTGTCATATCGGCCGTGGACACATTTTCTGTACAAAATTTCAAGAGTCTACCTGTTACGGTTCAAGAAATAAGGCTTTATACATGCAAATCACGTCACTAGCGGAAAACCCTTTAATTTTTACTATTTGTTATAGTGGCCATAGTTATACACCTCCTGTAAAAATTTCAAGATTCCACCTATTCATTCAAAACTTAGGATATACATATGCAAATCACGTCACTATTGGAACACCCTTTAATATGTAAGTTCAATTTTGTATACTTGTTTATAAAACAAACATAGTTTTAATTACAGTCTGCAAATTGTAAGTGATTTCCTCTTACAGCTCAAAAAAAAGACATTAACGTAAATAACACGTCACTTTTGGAACACCCTACGTTTTAGTATTTTTTGCTATTGTGGCCGCAGTTATACACTTTTGGTAAAATTTTCAAGAGTCTACCTATTATGGTTCAAAACTTAGGCCTTACACATACAAAGCACACCACTATCGGAACACCCTTTAATTTTTAGGTTTATTTTTTAGACTTGTTTATAAAGCCAACTAACTTTTAAATACTGTTTGTAAGAAATAAACACATATTCGTAAATAAGACCTCCCTATCGGAACACCCTATAAGTTTTAATATTTTTTGCTATAGCGGCCATAGTTATACACCTTTGATAAAATTTTCAAGAGTCTACCTATTATGGTTCAAAACTTAGGCCTTATACATGCAAATCACTCCACTATCGGAACACCCTTTAATTTTAGGTTTATTTTTTTTAGACTTGTTTATATAGCGAACTAATTTTAATTTAGTGCTTGCATATTTTTAGTGAATTCCTCCTACAGTTCAAGAAATAAGCACATATTCGTGAATAACACCTCTCTATCGGAACACCCTAAAAGTTTTAGTATTTGCTAGTATAGCGGTCACAGTTATATACTTTCTGTAAAACTTTCAAGCGCCTACCTATTACGGTTCAAAACTTAGGCCTTATAAATGCAAATCACACTGCTATCGGATTACCCTTTAATTTTTAGGTTTATTTTTTTATACTTGTTTATATAGCGAACTAAGTTTTAATTACTGCTTACATATTTTTAGTGTATGTCTCCTACAGCTCAAGAAATAATCACATATTTTTGAATAACACCTCTCTATCGGAACACCCTATAAATTTTAATATTTGTTGCTAAGCGTCCAAAATTATACACCTTCTGTAAAAATTTCAAGATTCGACCTATTATGATTCAAAACTTAGGCCTTATAAATCAAAATAACACCACTATCGGAACACCCTTTAATTTTTAGGTTTGGTTTTTAGACTTGTATATAAGGCGAACTACGTTTTTATTACAGTTTGTAAATTTTTAGTGTATGCCTCCTACAGTTCAAGAAATAAACACATATTCGTGAATAACACCTCTCTGTCGGAACACCCTTTAAGTTTTAATTTTTGTTGTTATCGCGGCCATCGCTATACACCTTCTGTGAAAATTTCAAGAGTCTACCTATTATGGTTTAAAACTTATGCCTTATACTAATGCATGTAGCATTTCACACCACTATCGGAACACCCTTTAATTTTTAGTTTTATTTTTTTATACTTGTTTATATAGTGAACTAAGTTTTAATAACTGTTTGTAAATTTCAAGTGTATCCCTCCTACAGTTCAAGAAATAAACACATTTTCGTAAATAACACCTCTCTATTGGAACACCCTGTAAGTTTTAGTATTATATGAAGAAAAAAAATGAGCTTCTTTTGAATGGTGGTGTTCAAATTTTGAAACAAATTTTTGCTTGTATCATGGCGATGAAAAAGAAATAATCTAAACAACAATTACTTTATGGACAAAGAGATGTGAACAGTTTGAAAATCAAACATCCAAGAATATGAAAAATGTGTGTGTGAAACTTATTTGTGTGCAGTGAATAAACAAACGCAATACAAAATTTCATTCATTGAAAATGACAAGAGAATTATAAAAAATGTACTATTCATGGTGAAAAATACTTACCCTGATCTTCACCACGAATGTGCATACGTAGGTATATAAAGTTAATTCGATGCTTTAAATGTCTTCAATGTACACATTTAGATATAATGTACACATTTAGAATAATGCACTCAAGAGTTATTCGTGTATAAAGTGAGTCATGCATATATTTTTCAATGTATTTTTTTTTCGATGTCCATTGTGTAGCTTTGTGCGTATAGAGGATAAAATGTGTACACTAAATTAATCTCTGGTTTGCACGTTGATTACTAAGAAATGGTCACGAGTTCAATACTCTCCCGTAAAGGTGTGTTTACATTGAGTGTATAAGTCATATGGAATGTCAAATTTTCAATATGTAAAGCTATACATATAGTGTAAACCTCCTGAAACATAACATATGTTATTTACCTATGTGCAATAACATGTGTTAGTTTTTTATTTAAAGCTTGCTCTATTTGATGTGTAAAACTATATGACAACAGCTGTTTTCAGTGATGTTCACTATTATTTTCAAAAATTCCGCTCATACATTTTTATCATGAATTTAAGGAGTTTAAAATTAACCAATATCTTTATTCTACTTTTGTTAGAATAAATCTTTGTTAATGTTCAAAGATTTATATCCATACCTCATAGGTGATATTAATAATAAAGTTATCTAATATAGATACATATATTATATATCTATTTGCAACTTTAATCATTTGTACGTCAATCACGGCCAAATCGAATTTAATGATATCTAAAACATAGACAGATCTTTATTTTTTGTGGGTCCATTGGGATATGTCTGTTTTCAAAACTACGGCCAGGAGGGTATAAGGGACATTTTTATAGGAATGACTCAATTTTAATAGAAGTTGAGAACACAATTTCATAAATGTATAGTGATTAAAGGCAAGGTGTGCTTATATATATATATATTAGCGGTACTAAGAAAGACTGAATTAAATGAAAATTTTACTTTACTATAGTGCATTATTTTTCAAATCTTTTTTAAGACGGTAACTGTGTAAACTGTAATATTACCTAATTAACAACTTTGGACAACTTTGCTTTTGAAAATGGGAGAACTCCATTTTCCGAAAAAAATGAATAAAACCTAAATCTTGTTACAAATTAAAAAAATTGTATGTTTTTAATCCATGTTGAATAGTTCTATTTTTTATATTGCATTATATTAAGAAACAGAATTTAGCAATCATACTGCAACTATGGTGAAAAATCTACGCTATGTAACCTAGGAAATATAAGTATGTATTGTAATTTCTTTCTTTTTCCACTTTTTACTTTAAAATTAAATATAATTTTAGTTTTTTTTATGAATTTTTACTTTGCTGTACCAAAGAAGAATGAAATGATATTGAAATAAAATATGTATATATGTAAGTAAATAAACTATTTAATTTTTTGGTATTATAATAACATTCCACTAAAAAAATCAACGTTTTCATCAAACATTGCCTTTGAAAATGAGACAACTACATTGGCGCATACCAAAACTTTAATAAACTTACATGCAATAAGACCACAAAATAATAAGTCTATTACGGCTTGTGATTTTTTTAACGCCATTCAAATGCAAATCATTAAATAAAATGGAGTTCTTTCATTTTCAAAAGCAACGGCTTTTTAAAGAAATTTAATTCTTTTCTATTGCCATAAGAATTAGAATAAAAAATAATTTATTCCTAATAAAAAAGAGCGAAAATAAATAGACATTAACATCAACAAAATTATTCATTTAATTGTTGCTGATATAGTTCAAATGATATTAATTAATACTTATTGTATTATTTATTATAATTATTTTTTGTATTTATATAATTTCTCTCTAACAAATTGATTTCTGTACTGTTGTACAAGCTCCTAAATGAGAACACAAAACGGTAGTTCTTTGCATATTTGACATCACTAGCGGGTTTCTAATAAAATGAAATGGCAGCAAAAATATGCAAAATTGGCTAATAACTTATTACAGCAAGTCCCAATAAAGCTAATATTATTAGTTTTATTATATAGACTAATAATTTAAAAAAATAATCCCTCTAAACCACACTTTGATGACCAGCTGTTTTTAATATTTGATTTTTGTTTTTAATAACATGAGGTTATGTCATATGTACGTAACATGTGTACGTTTAAACACAAAAATTATAAACCATGTGTAAAACACTGATTTTGACATACATGGATAGCAATTTTGACAGTACATATGACTTGTACACTCAATGTAAACACACCTTAACAACATCAATTTTTCTGATATTCTCTTAATGATAATGCATATCATAGGGACCTCCTTCGCCGGTATTAATACATAGCACTAAATCGCCGGCGAAGTAAAATAATTATAAAATGGCTATGCTAGCTTGAAACTAATTCGCCTAAATAACACCAGAGGCGCTTGCAACACTGTTCTAAAAATAATCATAATGTGTAATTGCAGTGTTGCCATAAGCGAAGCTTTACTATCACACTAACCATCTGTATTATCTACTACTATCCCTTTCCAAAGGAAGTACCGCAATCAATATAGGCATTAATTGCCTGAGTGTTACTTCTCTTTAAAAAAAATGCTATGTATGTATGTACATGCAATAAATGTGACAAATATTCACGCTAGTAAAAACATGGCAACCTTAAAAGAACAAACCTTACGTTAAAGGTAAGATCATCTTTCCGATAACGTGAAGTACACTTTTGGAAAATATGTCCGATAACATCCTACGGTTAGCTATTAGTAAGTCATGAAAACTGCACTAAATACTATTATAAAATATATTCAAACTAAATTTAGTATTAAAGATTCCTCGTAATAAGCACTTAATTATAATAACGTAAAAATGTATTGGCTATTTAGGAAAAATAGAAAAATTAAATTTTACTTTGTGGCTTTTTAAAGCTACACTAACAACACAACACGGACAAGTAAGTTGAAATACAGGTTTTCTTAAGGGTGGTTTAGACGGTACGACTTTACTTACGTAAATTCTAAGAGAAAATATTATCAAATTAAATCCGTATTAAAGAAATGAAATTTTACGACTAATTTTTGCCGTTTTTAGCCATTGGGGTAGAGTAAAACATAGTAAATTAATAACAGCTGCTTTGAGCTTGTTCTTTTGTTTACAAAAATATCAGTGATACCAACTGAGTTCCTTTTGCTCATATTTAACTGTTTTTGGGTAATTTTGAAGCGAAATTTGGCACCAGTCAAAAAAATACATCCCTGATCTCCTTATTAGATGAAAAAGTTTTTTTTATTAAAAAAGGCAACCATATGACTGTAAAATTTTCGTCCGTATTTTCTCCCCATGTCCTATAGTTTCAGTACATATAATTTTTACTCGCAAATATCTTGTCAAAAATGTATTATTTTATATGTGCTACCAAGTTGTAATTGTTTTTGGTTGTATTTGTTGCCGTACTGCTTTAACCTGGCAAAAAAAAAATCACCTTACTGGTAACTCTTGGCAACATTACAATCATGCTCACAAGGGTATTTGTCACATGTTCTCAGAATTTTCAATGTAAAAAGAGGGTACGTTTTATTATCAAATAGAGCATAATATAATCATCATATATACATACACCCATGCAAATGGATGTATGCATGTATGTATGTGTATTACTAGTAGTAACTGCCAAGAGATTTAAAGAATAAAAAAAAAAGAATTACACAGTTGTAATACTACTTGTTGTTGTTGTGGTGTTTGTGTAATTATTAAAGAAAAATAAAACTAATCAAATATTCACATAATAATTTATTTAATTAAATTAACAAATAGATATATGTTTGTAATTTCCTAGAGTTTGTTTATAATTAGAAATACAACGTATTACAGAAGGAGATTCAAACAAAAAGCAATTGCATTTGATGTGTTTTTTACAACTACAACAACTAGAACGTAACAAATGTTAAAGGCCTTCAACGTTAGTGAAAAGTAAAATTAAAAAAAAAGAATGAAGCGAAGGACGTCAGTTATACAGCTGAAAACGTAAGTGCGTTTGTTGTGTGTGTTTGTGTGTGTTTGTGTATTTACATAAAGTCGATTATTTGATAAATTGAGTATGTACATATTTAAAATACAAAAACGGTTAATAAAACAGTATATTAAAATAACGAGTAAAAAACAATAAAGAAGAAAACCTAACAAAAATAAATCGTTTAAAATCGTAAAAAAATTATCATAAGACTTAATTATCATAATAACTTAAAAGTATTCTTGAAAGTTGTAAGGTTTAATCAACAAACAAACTGCAACAAACAAAACAATCTAAACTTAAAAAACAAATAAACGATAATGTTACGCGAAACAAATCAATTGCAACAAAACGTTTTCTAGCTTTATTAACCAATTCTTATTGCAATTCTAACAACCTTCACAGGATTTTAAATTTTGTTTAAAAAGAATTGGTTTTGCCAAAACAAACATTACGATTTTCAAAAATTCAATACTGCAATCTGCATAATTTGTTCTGTTCCATTAATTCCTTTTGCCTTTGTGATAAGTGTTAAATTTTAAAAGTTAATGTAACTTTGTTCCTCCGTTTTTTGGCACAACTCAGTTTTAAATTTCATTCATGGGTTATGTTTAAGCCAAAATGGACAAGTTATAATTTAATGTTTGACAATGAAAAATGTGTCTGTCGCTTTTACAGGTGGGAGGGAGTCTTTTTGTTTGTCACCTACATACATATGTATGTATGTACATGTTCGAATTTCGTTTGAAATATAGTAAAATTTTTAAATTGAATTGTTAAATTGAATGGCAACAAATAGTAAATAAGAATTTAAATAGAATTCAGAAAATATTGCTATTGATTCAAACCCAAATTATTTAAAAGCTTTTATTTCCTTTCAAGACAATGGGAAATTTATTTTTGTACATACATATGTACATATGTGTGTACGATATATAGATGCTTCATGTATAAGTAATGTTATAAATTATTGAAATTTTTTAATTAAAAAAATGGCATTTTCACTTTAATATTTTTATTAAGCTAAAAAAGTGATTGTAATGCATACCTATTTGTGTCAAGCTCTTATGTAGAGCAGACAGAATCATACAATATATTTTATGAGTGCAGTTTTAGAATTACACGTCCCTTCAATTTACTAGGGCTAAGCTGCTATATTTGCGTCCTGGTTCCTATCAGGGTATTGGCGTAGAAAGGATATTCTGGTGGTGTAGTGCCTGAACAAACTTCTTGCTGCCACTCCGACCACAAAGTCCTCAATGAGATTCGGTGGCTTAAAAACTACCACTTTATACCTCCTGGTGAAAAGAATTAGCTCCGTTTTTTAGGTTTTTTCTATTGATCATCAGAAAGGGACTTGTATTCCCTATTGACAATGCACGGCCTTACACTAAAACAAATTAGTGTAACTTGGTTAGGATGTATTAACGCGTCCACCATATAGCCTGAACATCGCACCGTCTGGCTGTTGTTTTTGCCTCTGCAAAGGTTTCCAAAAACTGATAAAAGGTAATAGATATCGCATAAAGAAAATTTTTTTCCGCAACTAATTTCCGAATAATTCCAAAATTGTTACACAGACAAACAAAGGAACTTCAATACAATTTTTCCTTAATCTTCTGGTGTCCCATTTGTCTAAATTGGATGAACCGTTCTCGAGTTGTGATGAAATATATTAATGTAAACGCTTTATTAAGGGACTAAGATTTTCCACGTTTCAAATAGTCCACTTCGTCATTATACTATTAGGGGATACCAAATTATATTCGAATTGATGACAACGTCGATACAAATCGATGTCGACCCAAAAGTGGCTATGATGTCGCCAGTGTATTCACGATACCCCAGAATAAAAATTATTTGAATTTTAAAAATTATTTGAATAAATTGAAAACAAAATTTAAGGAAGTAATCAGAATAAGTCTACCATATCGATATTAAATAGTTATTAATTACATCGAAACCAAAGCAAGGCTTTAAAAGCACTATGGGATCTCTGCACCATAAATTTAACCGGTTAAAAATTGTTTACTTAGTTCCGCTGTGGTCGTACCAGCACAAATGACGACAAATGTTCAAGTCCCTTAAATCATCGTTACGTCAAAAATAGTCGATGATAAAATCGGTAGATAAAAGTTCGTCAGGCTAAGACGTGGAAATAGGCATCTCAATTAAGCGGAGACATCACATTTTGCTTGAATATGAATATGAAAAAGCTAAAGACCTTGAGAAACATTGAATATTTAAATTTTAATTAGTCGAACTATATATATATATATATATATATTAACATACAAATGATTTTTTGAAGTTAGGCTTAAGTTCGTTATATTCTCTTTAAGTTGAAAAAAAAACTAATTAAAAATTAGGTGGATCATTTTAAAGCAAAAAATAGAAAATTTAATTTTTAGACGCCAGCAGAATGGAATGCATTTTCTGGATAGCTACATCCGTATTCAGCATTATTCGTTTGTGTAGTGTTTATTTATAAGCATCATCACTTAACCAACCAAACTCAGATGAGAAATCTAATTATTTCGTAAGAATAAAGAAACTTAAACACGGTGGACTAAATATATCTAGCTTATAGGAGAATATGTTTAGAAATAAAACGCTTTTTTAATAATATTAAATTACTTTTTTAAAAAGATGGGAGTTTCTACGTTTGGGATTCGCACGATCATTAATGCGTAAAAGTTTTATCTTGTATTCAGAAAAGCATTCGAAATTTAAGGTAAAATTAGTGTATGTACGGGTATAAGTAAAAATGAATAGTTAAGCATTTTTTGAATCGCTATACCCTTTATCAGTCATTCATTCTTCGCATTTTCTACTTTGGGTGGTGTTTAGTTGTAAACATCATCTACTTACCCAACCAAACTCAGATAGAGGAATACTAGAAATTGTTCGACTAATAAATTTAAATATTCAATAAAGGATAGTTTATGTTATGTTAGCGGGTATCTAGCGTGTAACAAGTTTAATCGGAGGCCATTAGAACTATTGTCATGCCCCGACGAACGTCTTCCTCCCGCTCCGTATAGAACACCACCGTCCGTAAGAACAGAAGAAAACGTGATGCTTCTCGCAAAACCTATCAGGCTAGTCAGTGTCGCAATTTTTTTTATTCTAGTGCCTAAATATTTAAGCCTATGTTCTTGTAGAGCCACTATCCAGGCTTCCGCAGCTCTCACGCATACGATATTTATCCAATAATACAGTTCCCCGTAATGGTACATACTAGAAGCGATATCGAATTTCTCCAGAGGCATAAAAGTGCCTTCATCGAGTGCGATTATTTTAAATAATTTTTTAGTTACTTAAAGGTCGATTATGGATGGCAACCGAAATTTAGTTGCACTGACAAAATGTAACGCGACTGGCAAATGAATTGGTATTATGTACGGCAACTTTCTTCAGTTGCCAAAAAGTTTTCATAATTATTTCGATAATTATTTTGTCCAAAATACCAAAAACAAAGAGCAATGTGTCGACTGTTTTCCTTTCTTGTATTCAGGGCAGAGAAACAAGTCGTGGTAAAAACTTGTATCTTTTCTATTCTGGCTTAGAAAATAAAATGAAAAACCAAAGACTCACATTATATGTACATATATATTCAAAAACTATTTAAACAAACTACTAAAGAATTACTTTTTCTTATTTACTCCTCTTTTTCAAGAAAAGTTGTCGGAAGAACGGTTACATTTTAAACATTGTAAGGGAATTAATATTTTTAAGTTGCCAGACTTAACATATAAGTATATAAAAATGAGATAATGAATTTATAATTCTATTAACTTTTAAGTCTACTAATGCTTTTTACTTTACCATACGTAGTATAAGGTAAGGTATAGTAATCATGAATTCGAGGTCGGGATTTTGACTGATTTATACGGTTTGAGGTTTCCTGAATCCATTTTGACTATTTTCGCGATGATGTCTGTGTGTGGGTGGGTGTGTATGCCACTATTTTTGTGGAGTTTGTACAGGTCATACGGTCTGACATATCAAAATGAAATTTAGTATGTGCCTTTGGTATATGGAGATGAAGTTTTTGGTATAGTTTTTGGGCATATTCGGGAGAGGGCAAGGGATAGTTTTCTTACCCCCAAATTTTGTGAACGCTCTATAGGTCATACCGTATGACATATCAAAATGAAATTCAGTATGTGCCTTTGGTTTATGGATATGAAGAGCTGTATAAATTTTGGGCATAATCGGAAAGGGGCAAGGGGTAGTTTACTAAACCCTCCAAACTAAAAATAATCAATTTTTCCATTCGGATATACTTTGAACTTTTATTATTTATGTAATATATCCATAAAAATATCTGTTTCCATTGGGTATGGTAAAGTTGAGTGTTGGCCGCTCCAGTTTTATTTAGGTTAAAATCACCTTAGCAATACAATTCTGTTAATCTATATACATATATATAATAAAACTGTTGCAGGACCATTTCTGTACATGAAATATTTTTTGAAAATTTAAATATTTATAAAACTGAGAATTTAAATATTTATTATTAAATATTATGCTAATTACCCATAACATTTGTAGGGTATTTTTGGCCTTTTTAAAGTTAGGAAAAAGGTTTCCACAAGATCTGGCCTAAGCAACCAGTGAAATACGTATAGGAACTAGCTTTTCCCCTAGCAAATAAATTGCATTTTTATTATATGTTATTGGTAATTAGCATAATATTAAATAATTAATATGAAAATTAAAATAGTAGAACAATACATGGGAAATATTACCATATCCATTTTTTATATATATTTATAAAAATTTAAAATAATGAAAATTTTAGCTTTATAATCGATGATACATAAATTAGCAGCAAACACAAAAATGTTGCTGCCATTTAGATAACAGAAATTAACTACTTCTAGTTGTCAGTTGCCATACGTAATAAAATTTCGGCAACTGTCAACGCAACTGCGGTTGGTTTGTCATCCATATTCGATCTGTTAATTGTGTTAAAATATTTTTATTACTACACCATAAAAAGGGCATGTTTCTCCAGTCGCCACATGACAATAGGATTCTGACATTTGCTTATATAAAATTTGTGAAGACGGGGGCTTCTATTGCACACTGCGTTTATACGCTTGTAAATAAACATGTATTTTACTATTTATTTAATAGATAGAATTATCTCATATAAAAGTTATTTCAAAAAACAAATAAACACAACTTGAACAAAACAATAAAAGAGAGTGTGAAAGGGTGAAGGAAAGGGATAGAGTATGATAAAAATGTTATGACATGCATAGTTCTTATCAATTCTTATCACAAATATATTACTTTCGTCTGTTTACAGGCAACAAATATATT
This sequence comes from Phasia obesa, assembly GCA_949628195.1. NCBI lineage: Eukaryota > Metazoa > Arthropoda > Insecta > Diptera > Tachinidae > Phasia > Phasia obesa. The sequence goes on from OX451220.1 coordinate 6,577,786, forward strand.
TTAAATCAATTTAAAGTATTAGAAAAAATCAAAAAATAAATAATAAAAACAAACATCAACACCAACACCAATTAAAACAACATGCAAATGAATATTAATACAGCATATTTGAAATATGACGGTAAGTTGAAAAATATTTTTTAATAAATTTTTTTATATATTTATATTATGGGTTATCTATTTCGTGGTCTGAAACAGAACTGTTAGCAAGGACATCAATTGTTTAGAGTTTAGGCCTTATTTAATATTAAACATTGCAGTTAGGTGTTAAGACCCCATTTACACGGCGTAAGTTTTATTGAAATAAGTCTGAAATTTGCTCCTATAATTAAAAAAATTAGACTTGCTTTGTTTTTACACTTACATATGTTTTTTACGTTGAATAAAACGGACGCGAATTTTTAAGTTCTCAATAAATTAAAACATAAACGTATAGTGTGTGGATTAACAAAAAAAAGAAAAAAAAGCCTGTTTATAAATAACAACAACGTTGTTTGTATTTTTATTACAACGGCATTATTACTTAAGTAATTTAAGTAATAAGAGAAACCGAAAAGTACAGAGCGAGGGCTCATTTATGAGTCACTCCAATTTAAATATTTTATGTAAAAGTGCGAAGATAAACAAGAGAAAAGCAATAACAATAAACGCAAAAGAAAACAGTGAAAACAGCAAAATAAATAAAAACCAAAAAAGGGATGTGATTTTAAGTAATAAGCCAATTTACCGCACACGTTCTTGTTCACCATTGTTGCTAAGTCGTGACAATAAAATAAATATGAATTAGTCATCGTCGTCTACTGAACATTGTACGACCTAAATAATAAGGGACAGTACCCAAAAAGCCAAGACAAAGGTGGGTATGGATCGATACGTGACTGTTTTAAAAAGGGGACGAAGCCCTAAATCTTCGCTGTTAGCACCAATTTCAAAAGTACCTAAAGATGGGAATCGAACAGACTTAGTTCCCAAAACCGCTTATCAATCTTGGAAAGTGAAACAAGTGAACCTACAACGCTTACCACGTCACTTAAACCACCTCCAATTTATTTGAGAGAGCAAAATTCAAACGAATGATTAAAAAGCTTGATATCAATAATTGGAGAAAACTCATTTTATGTGGTTCCAATTAAGCGTGGGAACATTAATGAAACAAAATTCAAATAAACGATGAAAGCAATTGTTGAAAGTCAGTAAACGATTTTGAAAGCCGAAAAAAAGATTTATATATATTACCAATTGAAGAGTGGAAATGGACTTCAAGTAGTTATTAAAGGTATTGAGTCATGCGTAGACCCAGCGGAAATAAAAGCTTGTCTGCAAACAAACGAATTTGAAGCAAAAAGTGTGGCTAACCTCAGAAATCGAGAACGCGTACCCTAACCAATATTTCGAGTTAAATTGGAGCCTGGTGATATTAGGTTGAAAAAAGTGAAACGCACCCTTAAATATCTACTGCACCGAAAAATAACCGTAGAGGAATCGCATAAACGATCAGGAATCTTCCAGTGTTGAAACTGCCAAGAGTTTGGCCATACTAGGGCTTATTGTATGCTGCCACCAGTCTGCGTTGTCTGCGGCGAGCTTAATGCGACAAATCTAGGAACGACACGAAAGTTTAGAAATGTAGCAATAGTAACCCTAGCAAACCGCTCAAAATGTTTCATACGCAGATTGTATTTTAAAAATTAATCGTGCTCCAGTGCTGAAACCACCACCTCAATCTTTTTCGGACAAAAATCTGCAGCCGGAACATAAAGAACAAAATACTTCCGTCTCGAAGCAAGCATCGATACATTAGTGCATTCGTTGAAGAGTTTTTTGAGCCCTATGTCAGCATGATGCAGGAAATGGTACTCATGTAATTTATGATATTGCAGGCGGTACAAGCCATGAACTATTTAAAAATATGTTTCTGGAACGTTAATGGCATACGCCTACATACAAATGAACTAGAGTATTTCCTCCTAAATCAACAAATTTATATTATGCTGATTTCGGAGACTCACTTAACAAAAAATTGTTTTTACTAAAGACCCTCGTGGTAGAGCATGCGGAAGTTCGGCAATACTAATAAAAACTAGTCTAAAGCACTATCTACGGTGTGATTTCTGTGCAGACTATTTGCAAGCAACAAACATCTGCCTTGAAGACTTTGATCGAGACATTGTCATTTCTTCAATTTATTCCCCTCCTAGATTTTCGATATCGGAGAGTCAGTGCCAACACTTCTTTAAATTAATAGGACCCCGCTTTATAGCAGCTGGTGATTACAATGCAAAACATACATTCTGGGGGTAAAGACTAATTACTCCGAAGGTTCATGTCATTTGACGCAATTTCAAAAATGCGCTTAAATGTGATTTCTAGTGCAACCAACTTGTAGGCTTACAGATCCACAGAAAATTCCTGATGTTATTGATTTTGGCGTAGCAAAGGGCTTTTCAAGAGATGTGTTTAAAGTTGAAGCATCACTTGAATTATCGTCAGATTATTAACCTACTATTCTATCAATATGGAACCGTCAAGAAATAGTTTCACCGACTGGATTCCTAACGACGACAAGCAATCCCTTAAATTTGCTTAAATATAAAAAATGTCTCAGTACTCATTGCTCGGAAAACATACCCTTGAGAACACCAAAAGACGTAGAGCTGAGTCTTACTGATCTAAAAAAAAACCTTAAATTATCTGTTTAACATGCAATAATAACCCGGCAACAAACAAGATATAATCGTATTTGTTCTGCAGACGTTGAACTTCTCTTGACAGAAAAACTGCAACTGCACAGATCTCCGCAACTCAAAAACAGATTAAGAAAAATCACAAAACAAAGAGATCTAATAGAATCCCGAAGAATTACATCTCTCCAAAAATACTTGGAAGGCATTGACGCCAGCCCACAATCTGACTACTCATTATGGAGTACAACAAGAAACCCTAAAAGCCTCCCTTGAGTACTTCATGCGGTGGTTGGGCAAGGAGTTATATCGAAAAAGGCAATTTCTTTGTTAATCATTTAAAAAAAGTATTAAAAACGAACTTAATTGAGTTACCACCTGTAGATGTTGAAGCAGCAATCCCCCTTAGATTTGATTTGCAAGATGTTGAAAAGGTAATTGCTAGTTTAAACTCCAAGAAGGCGTATGGTTTCGACAAAACAAGTAACAAGATGATAATAGAACTTCCCCAGATACAAGTTAGAATAATTCTATTTATTTTTAATGCTATTCCACGCCATGAGTATTTTCCTTCAGACTGGAAGGTTTTTCTTATTACTATGATACCTAAACCAGTATAAGATCACACAATTGTGGAATCCCACAGGCCAATAAGTCTGTTATCAAATATGTAAAAACTATTTGAGAAAATATTAATCACTAAGCTGAAGCTAATTTTGACCGAAAAAGGATGTATTCCGAACCACCAATTCGGTTTTAGAAGACAACACAGCACTATTGAACAAACTCACATATTAGTATATGTAATAAAAAATTCTTTCGAGGAAACAAAATATTGCTCTGCGCTTTTCATAGACATTTTTCAAGCATTCGATAGAGTATGGCATGAAGGCCTAGTTTACAAGTTCAAGCAAAACATCCGCAAAGATCTAAAAGTGCCACTAGTTAAGGCAGAAATAGCTAAGCATGCAACAACATATCTAAAGAAGCTGGCCCGCAACATCCTGAATGATCGTGGTTACGTTCGACGAAGAAGGATGAATGTTGCTTCTCTTTGCCGAGCACCACAGAGGTGACTAATTTATTTATAGCAACAACCGTGTCATCATACAGTTTTTTGTCTAGCACTGGCTGGAGTTCCGCAAGCCAGTGTCCTAGGTCCTCTGCTGTTTAATATTTTTATCAATGACATTTTTCAAATAAAATATTTTCTATTTCAGCAAATTGCAAAATGACCTTGATTGCTTGAATAATTATAAACTTATTTGTTCTTTATTTAAATGTAAATTGTTTTTTTTCTTAACCAAATAAAAAACAAAAAAATTTACAACATTAATGCCCATTATTATAACTTGCAAATAGCTAAAGTTCGGATTTTATCGGAGCGATAAGTAGTTTTTCGTTATAATAACGAGTGTAAAGCTTGTTACTAAATCTTGCCTTTAAAGTAGGTAATAGTTAAATGTTATTTCTACAGTTATACTAACGGCGAGCTATTGGCAAGTTATAATAATTGGCCTAAGAATGAATGATGTAAAGCATTTAAAATGACTTTTTTGCAAATTATATTCCATAAGGGACTGGGACTAGTCCAAAGGTAACCCAGGTGTATAGAGAAAACATGATCCATTTAACATTACGATGTCCTAGGGCTGGGCCATATAACCCAGCTTTGCATTACATGGGAGTAGTTTCAAAACTATTCTATGTCACTACACGATGGAACACACTGCACGAACTGTACACTTTATGCAATCGTTAAAACGGGAACACTTGTCGTTTAACAACAAACTCTTGTTGGAAAATAATATGGCCCATGACTGCATTACATAGGACAATGTTGTAGCTAGTCCATTTCAGTTACAATGAACCACGTAGTCCAATATTATCTGCAGGGCAATGGTGATGAGTTCAATACTCAGCCGTGGCAAAATTAATTTTTCTGATATGTATTAATAAAATAAATTGGCAATGCTATCTTAGCATTCATTCAACAAATATACCTACACATAACACAAGAGGGCGCTTCCTGCAAGCAACAATGTTCTTAACAATTATCACAAATATCTTTGTCGTATTGCCATAACTAAAGCTTTAACTATTCTCACCTCTAGTAGTAGGTAACCCACCACATTGGTGGGTTTATCATGAATAGTTTTTTAGTGTTCACTTTCAATTTAGTTCATTGACATGTCACAAGATGAACGAAAAGTGACAATTGACCCCATCCTAGGCCAACGCCGTGTAAAAGTGACAGGTCCCTTTCATATAAAGTGTTAGAACTCGAACCGGTCCCTATCACTTCAGAACTAGCGCGTGACAAGTCATGGGTTAGTTTCATTTCCGACAGGGTACTTACATATGCATGTATGTTTGAAACTGAAGATCGAAATAAAACAAGATGTACATACATACATATGAATGTATATCTATATAAAATAAAACTAAAAAAATATTTTTTTATTTGTTAACTAAATTGTTTTTAAATATATTATTAAATAAATGATTTTAAGATAAAGGTTTCTGTCTCACTTTCGACCATTCCATTTTCATTGGCTCCTCAGCTTCGAAATCAGCTAGAGTTAGTTTAAGTAAAGAGTTTAAAGTTTAAGTAAAGAGTTAAAAAGTAGAAATATATTTTCTTTTACACGATGGATACCGAAAAACAAAGCTTGCTGGGAACTGTATCGCTTGCTTCTAATGCAATGTAACTTAAAGCTTACGGACATACCATCTAAACCTTTGTTTCCAGATGGACAAAACACAGCATTTCACCTTTTCCTCATTCATAGAAGTGTAAATAAATATTTCGTTAATTTTATAATCTCTAAGTAAACGATCTTTAAATTCCCTATTTTCAAAGTGGCGTTTTAATGAACATTTACTACAAATCCGGCACCGTAAGTCATCTTGTCACGATGTTTAACATTTTTAATTTCATCGCAAATGGCCTTTAGAAACAATTATATTAAATCCGAAGAAAAAAGTTTTAAAACCTTGAATTACCTGAGGCATCAATTCTCTTCTTATATATATAAGAAAGGATTATATATATATAAGAAAGGATTATATATAAGAAGAGAATTGATGCCTCAGGTCTTATATATAAATCCTTTCCTGAATATAGCCCGTTATATTATAAATACAACAATTACCTATAAAATCCAAATTTCACAGAAAATAATAATTAATTTGACCAATTCTTGTCACTAAATTAAACGTGTCCATTTTTGATTTCACAAATTATAACAATTTATTCTTTTTATTAAAAATACTTCACTAAATTTTACTTTGTGAATTGTGAACAATAAGAATAAACAAGAAAAAATCACTTTAAAGTAGGAGGTTTAAATTATTTGAAGTTAACGTACAGTTACCAGAGGTTTGTTAAGGTATTAATCGTTTTTGCATAAAACTTTAAGGAATTTTCCTTAATAATGGTTTACCAAACAAGTTAAGTTTTTAAGCATAAGACCGTTTATCTTTTAAAAATAAACTAATAAGTATTAATAATTTTTTCTTTTGTAAAATTGGTTCAGTTTGGTCATTATAGACAGATATATTATATTAGAAAAGCAGCATTTGAACTAATAAAATTTATACTGACTTTTGATAATACTTTCTGCGCATTTAGAAATAGCAAAACTTATTAAAAACTATGGAATGTTTCGATATTTCTCATTTTATTTATTAATTGTTGGTAGGTAAGGTCGCCGGTTTATGTGATCGAAACCGACTTACTCGAGTTTTAAAGCTCCTTTGCTATAAACGGATTTATCTTAAAAATGTCTTATCCCGATAGATCTGCAAGGTCTAACATAGTTGGACTGCTGAAATAAGAAGCCCTGTCACTAGGCAAGGCTGGGTAATGTTCCTTCGTTTTATTTCTTCCTCCTCCTTATCCTGGTAACTTCTGCAGAAGTCATTGCATGGAAGATTAAATATCGTAGCATGGACGCCAATGTGCAATGCCCTATCAGCACAGCCACCAGTATAGCCCATTTGTCCTCGAGGGGTTTTAAACAAGCTTGCAGTCTTAGTGCTTGCAATCATGCTAAGGCCATAGAAGCCTCGAAATCGTGCATATGACCTTGCTAGCTGTCTGGATGGACCGGTTGCTGAACTATTGGGGCTGGTGCTGAGTTTATACCACAGAATGAAACAATTGCTTCTCTCTCTCAACCATGATTGCTATGGCATATGTTTATCGACTTGGGATACATTTATTTCGATTTTATTATTTGTTTCTCGATTTCCTTTTTTCTTCGATTTTATATTTGTTTGTTTTTATTGATTATTTTAATTATTCTTTTTATATTCAGACATTTAATTTTGTTTACATTTTTATTTTGGTTTGACAGTTGGTTTAGTAAACATGCGACATTTTTCATGCTTTGTAAGTAGATTAAATGTGAATCGTTACGAACTGCTACCCAATGTAGCATATATTGGGTAGCAGTAGCATATATTGCGTAGCAGTTCGTAACCGAATTCATTGATTTTTACCATAGTGACTACACATGTGTACACCTGTGCACTTTTTACTTCTCTAGATAAGGATGTTTTTGCTTCAAATGCGATGTGAATTGAGTTTTTAATTTCAACACAATGTAGGCTTTTCGTTGATTGTGAGCTTAAAAATTTACGTCCAAACTTTTTAATTCAGAAACTGAATGAACTGAATGAAACTAATTTAGTTATGACTTTAGCAGGTTATTTTTGTAGATATAATTTTAATATCTCGATAATATGTATAATTAAATATTTTAAAATTTTTTTTCTGGTACTTTTTCAGTCTTATACTCAAAACGATTATTATTTTAATGAAATTGATGCCTTATCCTGCAATAACCGACCAATTAGCAGCACTTTACGCAATAAAAGTTCATACAATGCGTACGAAAGTCAAACGGAAGATGATACAACTAGTTATGATTTATATGGTAACCAAGAGTACAACGACGGAAGTAGCTGTGATAGCTACAACCATCATCAAAGATCAACATCCACAATGTCAAATGCCGGTAACTATAATGTCTTATATTACAGCAATGATTGCAACCAATATTGTAAAAACGTAATCAATACAGACAACTTAATGTACCATCGCGATGCCTGCAGTGGAGATAGTAGTGACCGTTACGATATTTATTCGACGCTTGATTATGGTGATTATGACAATCTTAGAGGCGAATGTACCAATTATGAAAAGACAGCTGAAACAGAGGGAAATGGCCGGCCGTTTACATCACTCGCGGATAGTAACAATAAGATGTTGCCGCAACTTCCATCAGTCCAGCATAGTCATAGTATGTGGGATGGTATGTACGGCAGTTGCCAGTATAGGCAAAGTAATGTCAGTCTACCGTCAACGCCGACATTTCGTTACAACGGTGGCAGTGTTGGCGGTAGAGAGATATACTGTAACAATGGTGATTGGGACAGAGGCTTCATTGCGAATGGTGTTAAGGCTCAGTTGAATGGTCATCGACTTTATGATCACAGTGGTGGTAGGTTTTATGGACAAAAGCCACCGGAGCGCATATTACCTTTGCCCCAGTCCCAGCCCCAGACACATGTAAAGAAATCGCTAAAACAACAATTTTTTCAAGATAATTTCGACAATATGGCAACAACCACTACTTCAATGTCAGCGTATAGGAATCAAATAAATTTAGATTACAAGAAGGCGATGCCGGTTTCGTCCTCAACACAAAATATTCCTGCACACAATTTCTATTATGATAACGGCAGTCTGATTGAACCCCGACTGAATAGCCGTGAAACAGATTATAACAACTCCTATAACACATATGAATCTCTTCACTCATTAGAGCCACGCCCTCATACCACCATTCAATCGACAGAAGAATATAACGATTTCGGTTTAAATTCCATGGACAATATGTCCACGTATAGCGACACAACTATACCAACCTCAACAACGTATGCCAACCAAAAAAAATTACAAGATTTGCAAAAATGCCGGTACTCCATTATTATGGCCATGACAACAGCATCTGTCATAGCCAGCGGCGAAACCCGTATACCACAACATTTGCTAAAGAAAACGCCAAAAGCGTCGGAAATATCGGCAAGAAATGGCCTATCAAAAGAGGGCACTAGTGCCGGCATGACTGCAACTGTGTCTGGTAGATATGATAGTAGTGGTTTTGTGGGTATTGACACCAGTAAGACGAGCAGTAGTATAAGCGGGAGTAATAATTTAACGACATGTGCCTATACAAACGTATCAACAATACTAAATCAAAGCTCAGCAGTCTTGCCTCCTGTAACATTGTCGACAGCAGCTTCATCCTCAATGCTGTTGTTGTCGTCAGCCTCACCAATTGTGGCTGATAGTGCAACCAGCATAGGCAGTAGTGGCAATAGACACAACACAAATACCAATGTAACTACAGCGATAGGCTCGAACTCAGAAACGCCTTCGAGTCTCTCGTTGGTGAAGAACTTGACTTCTAGAAAATTGCCAAAGCATCACACTGGTCCTGGCTTCGTGGCCAGCAATCAATTGCCACAATCACCTCAATACCCGTTAAATCATGCCCTTTCAAGCAAAACATTACCAGTAACACCACAAACATCGTCGCTAAATGCAACTGATATATTGTATAACATCAATACAACATCGCCCATTTTATCGACAACATCAGCAACATTACCATCAACAACATCCTCATCACAATCATCAACGTTTTCGTTATTATCATATCAAGGTAGTATTACTGTAGCATCAAACTCACTTATAACAGCAGCTACTAAAACAGATGCAACAGCAACAGCAATATTATCATTAGCAACAACTAAAACAACCGCAGCGCACTTAATGCCAAACAATAATAATAATATGAACACAGATACAAAAAATTACGATAACTTTAATAATTACAAAAATAATAATGTTTTCAATAATAATGTGCAAAATACTGACGACAAATACTGTAGAGAATCTTTACGAATCAACAAAGAAAAAGAAGAGGATGGAGAAGAGAATGGAAAAACAAGAAAAGAGAATGAAGAATCCATATATCATTTATCAACGACGCCGTCCAAACCTTACAACTTATCAGCCATAAATAAAACTTCATCTTTAGTAGCATCCCATCAATTCGAAACAGGAACGGCATACGACTCATTACTTGCTTTTCAAACATCACCAGCAGCATCAATAGCAAGTGAAACAAGCACAGCATTAACCACAACAATATCATCTCTAGCAAAAACCACAACATCTTCCTCAACGATATCTGAAACAAAGTCATTATTTGAAAGTGATTATAAAACAACTTACGACTACGCCGACTATTTAAAACCCTATACATTGCCAACATTTTCCCCTAGCAACACTAGCAGCAATAACACCAATCTCCAATTTACCCTTACCCAAAGTAGTAGCATTAGTAGTAGCAGCAGTTATTTACCATATCCTAGTCTAGATATTCATAACGATTATTTAACATTTGCATCATCAATAATAACCACTGACGACAACTCAACAACTCTCGCCTCATCGCCAACATCAGCATCAACATCAACAATTTTAGCAATAAATAACAGGGGACTTCATAATAAAATAACAGCTTTAAATTTAAGTGATAATAACATTAAACGTAAAAGTAGCATTAGTTCGCCCGAAACCAAAATTGCAGGTTCTAGTGGTAGTGTTGTTTCAAATACCTCAATATCAGCAGCAGCGACAGCGGCAGCAGAAACAACAACAACAGCAACATTATCATCAAACGTTCAAACATCAATAGCGTCCTCATCCTCAAACACTTTAGCAACACATTTAGATAACGTATCAATGAGCACATTCATTCAACCACTAGAGCAAGATCATCAGGAAGATATAACAAAAAATAACATTAGTTTAGGCATTAAAGCAAATACCAAAGAGTCTTCTTCGTCTTCATCGTATATCGATGATTACGATAATTATTTAAAAAACTATAGTCTTGATTTTTTATCGGCAACATCAATAATATCGACGACAACATCTATATCATCACCAACAACACATACTTCAGCGACGACTTCATCCTCTTCGACTTCGAATAAATCATGGCCGACAAACACAATAACATTGTCGTATGCGACAGCAACCCCAACAATAACAACAACAGCAACAACAAAAACAATAAAAGAAAACGACAATAGCTGTTATACGTTTAATAACAATGAAGCCGTAGACTTAACGACTTCTGTGTTATCACTAACACCAGATTGTTTGTTTGCAACAACTAAAACCACAGCGTCAGCTGCCGAATACACACCGACATCAACCAAAGACTCGTTGACAACAACAGCTGCCACGTCAACACCAGCCTTATATGCCGACTATTTAAAGGACTACAACAGTACAGTGACGGCGTCATCGTCCACTTCCTTTGTATCAGAAATGACGGACAAACAATCTCATGATGAGCTACCGGCGTACATAATGGATTTTTTAATAACTTCGAAGTCGAATGATTACGATAAGAGTGACTATTTAAATCTTTATAAAATAAAAGAAGAAGATTCAATAACATCTACCAGCTCGAATATCAGTTGTTTAAAGGCCACCAATAATAACGCGATTGTAAGCAATAGTAAAAGTTTTTTAAACGATATCTCAACCACTGTAGGAGAACTGACTGCAGTAGTGTCATCACCTCAAGAAATATCGGACGAAATTGTACCAGCCTCTATACCAACAGCCACAACAAACACCACCACATCATCTTCACTGATTGCAACAACAACAAAAACAATAGAAACCCAACCGAATACCAGCACTGCCTTGACTATGGTTGATTTCGATGACAGTTTTTATAACAGCTTTAATGTTAATCTTTATTCGTTGATGACCGACACTGCAACCACCACAACATCCGTAACTGGTTATGGCACAACAGAAATCGGATTAGCATCCGACTTAATTTCAGAAATAACAAAACCGTCAGATACAATACCCGCTAAAACATCTTCTATTGATACATTTAATGCGACGTCAGAATATTTAAATTCAGACAACACAAGCAAATCGCTCTTCAATATGAGTACTTTGGTTGGAAGCGGAAATAAGTCTACTGATGTGCTAGTTGACTTGTTTACAGCAGCTACAACAACAACAACTGTAACACAAGCAACAACAGCAAAACCAGTTGCAACAACAGCTGTAGCAACATCAACAATACAGTCAACTCAAGCAACGTCAAAATCCTCTACAAGCACCCTAAAACCAACAACAGCTGGAGTCAAAGCCGCCAGCATGTTGGGTGGCTTTTCGCAGAGTCTGAAGGGAGGATTGGACGGTGTGTTAGCTGCTGCCGGCAACAATGAGCCGCAGCAACAAAAACGAGGCTTTGGTTTCGGTTTAGCCTCAAAGTTTGTGCCAAGTGTGGGAGGCTTGTTAGGTTCTGCCCCCAAAACTGCGGCACCTAGTACCACGACTACAGCACAACCACCAAAAACCATTTCTTCTGTACCAATATCAACCCAGAGTCCACAAATAACCGAATCATATCATAACCAAGTTGACATTACCTTTGACACAACAACCATCGCTTCTGTTACCAGCAATAACTTTGTGGCATCATCTGTAGATGATAGCTATTACAATGATGTCACCAGTGGTGGCAACGATACCATGACTACTTTTAACAATAAAGATACAGACTTTGCGATATCAACGCACACCATTGACATTTATAGTAACGAGGAAAATGGTAGTGGAGGCCTTTACTACAACAGTAGTCAACCTACATACTACCATATGACAAGTAGCATTGACTATGCACAAGACGAAATGGCTAACCATTCGGAACAAATGATGATGTACGATGACGCAGTCACTGGAGATATTAAAGGTGTAAGCAAAGAGTATTATGCTGATGAAAACCAGGCTATTGATATGTATGGCGGCTATAGCGAGTATGAATCTGTTACAACTTCAGGCCATTTAGTTAATACCTCCATAGCGTACTCCGCATCTAATGAAACAGTGCCAATTTCCAGCACAGTGCCAGTAACAACACCAGCGCTAACACCAGCATCAACTTCAATTCAATCTAATAATTCGACAACAGTGACAGCAGCCAAAAAAGCTTCAAGTTCATTGTTTTCTTCTCTGACTAATGTGGCATCCCAGATCTCACAGCAAACATCTACTTCAGCACCAACTGCTGTCACCGCCATAGCAACAACATATAGTAGCACACCAAATACAGCAAGTACAAAGGCAGCCAGTGGCGGTGGCGGCGGCATGTTTGGTTCAATATTTGGCAAAGCCGCAGCAGCTATGCAAACAGCCACCCAAGTAGTAAATCAGGGTGCATCAATGGCCAGTACAAAAGTACAAAAGAATTTGCAACCTACTTCTTCGGTTTCCCTCATTAAGCGCGTGCAAACTACAGAAGAACCTACAACATGCGCTGCGGCCACAGTTACAGTTGCAATGACAAAAAATAACTATGTAATGGCTCATCAAGACGCGCTAGCCAGTCCATACGCATCGAGCCTTGGTGGTGATGATTACGATAATAGCAATATACCAAATACTGATGGAGACTTTGATCATAATTTTGAAGAGGAATATTACTATGCAAATCAGAACCAATCAAATCAGCTTATACACCAGCCATCTCAGCAGAAATTATTACCAACGGTGCCGCCAGGTGGTGGATCCACTGGCAAAAAACTGCCCACCATCAATGATAAATCGGGCTGTTTGGTAAAACAACAACCGACCGAGATTTACGAAGAGAACACCGAAGTTCTTGACAATAAGTCACAACCGTATCTCAAGAGGGTTCCGACTTATGATATCGATAGTGAGCAGGCCAATTACTACATGGATACACAGCCAGCGGCACCGCCTGCTAGACATATGGCAGCTAATGGTTATTATGAGCATACAAATGGTGGTAGTTATGATTATCGGGATGATTATTTCAACGAAGAGGATGAGTTCAAATATCTGGAAAAGGAAAAGATCCACGACAAGCAGCAGATACGTCAAATACACAAACAGTCGTCCTTACAGTATGTTGTGGATGATGATTACCGACAAGGTCAAGATGAAGTTACGGATGATTATATGGACGATATGTATCACAGTGAAGATAGTGGCAATTATCTAGATGAAAGCTCCAGCGGTAGTGTAAAGGGACTAATGACACATCAACAAGCGCCACCAACAACTACAGCTCCTTCGCTAGAAGACTTACATCACAAAGCAAAAACTTCGTCATCTGCTGTATCTACGGCCTCTGCCACATCATCAGCGCCGACAGCATCACACCAACCAATTAAGAAACAAGACAGTATTATCCTAGAAGAACATGAAAAAGATGATCTTCCTTCAATTGTTGGGTTACCTGATACCGTTGCCTCACCATCTAAATCTCTTAGTCGAAAATCTAGTAACGATATTCTCGATGTCGAAGACGATCAAATGGGCGATCTTCAAGTGGTTTCGGCCAGTCTTAGGTCTTCTCAGTCCCGAAAAATGAAGCTTATGCGTGGCGAAACGGAAGAAGTCGTTGGCGGACATATGCAAATAATGAAGCGTAAGACAGAAGTAACAGCAAAACAACGTTGGCACTGGGCTTACAATAAAATCATAATGCAATTAAATGTAAGTACAATATTTTATTAATAATTTTTGCTTTTCGATAAATTTGTTTTATAACTTGGTGAATTAGTTTCGATTTTGAAAATTTTTAGGCTCCAAATAAAATTAGGACTGTTTAAAATCAGTTTAAATATCATAATAATAAAAGCAATATTTATAACCCATCTCAGCCTTACACTGAATTTTTAAATTAACATTACATCTTCCCTTTGTCCAAAACAAATTTTTGTACTACTTTTAAGGGAGAGAAAGGGAAAATAAGTCCCAGTTTAGACGGGCGAACATTTGAAAAAAAACAAAACATATGGAATTCTCTTTTGTTTTTTCATTTGCGTTCAAACGGTCGAATATTTTGTCGGAAACATTTTATTATTATTAAACAGTTTTAGGATCTGACAATGTATAATATATACATACTTATATATTGTACCGTAGAATGAATATTGCGCTAGCACTTAACATTAAAGAAATTATTGCTGTTAATGCATGATTTATATCAATGTGACTGTTGTTAAGATATCCTTGTCACTGTTGTTAACATATGCCATTCAGGTGATTCAAAAAAGCAATGAATCAGTATGATTGTTTTGAATACTTACTAACAGAAGCTGCTGACAAATATAGTCTTTTTATTTTTATTTTAATAGGAGGGATATTATTATTTTATATATAAACATATATATATATATATATATATATATATATATATATATATATATATATATATATATATATATTTATTTATATATATATATATTTATGTGATAATATAATGAAGAAAGAAGACTATTTGAAGATTTTGCAGACTCATCTACCCGATTTTGTAGATAAGAACGCCTATCTTGCAGAAGGATGGTTATCCAAAACACACGTCCTAAATAATGAAAGAATGGCTTGGTGAGCAAAATTTTTTAATTAATGCAGTGGCCAGCACAAAGTCCCGACCTCAACCCGATTAAGAATTTGTGGTCAATCGGGAAGAGACGGTTGGGACAGTACCAATCAGCCCCTACCAATTTGGACGAGCTTTGGCAGCGGATCCAAAATGAATGATGGAAGAATATTCCAAAAGAAATTGTACAAAAAATGGTGGAGAGTATACCAAATCGCGTAAATGAAGTCTTACAAAATAAAGGGCTTTGGACTAAGTATTAAAAATATTAGTATTACGCAAGATTTTTCCACGGTGCAAAATTGAGTACAGTGGAGTTGTTTTCGTTTTCTTTATTTGTTTCTAAGAAATTGATGCTTTAAGTTTTGAATTTTACACTGTTTTGTTAAGTACATAATCTTTTAAATATATAGACTAGATCAAATTAAAATCACACGTATTCGACTAGGTCACACAAAAATTACACACGGCTCTATTTTAAAACTACCAACGGCCCTGCCGTGCAATTGCGATATAATATACCCTACTGATCCTACCCATCTACTAATTGATTGCCCAGTATATCGAGCTGAAAGAATTCTATGTTTTATCAACAAGGACCCAATCGAACTACTTGGTGATCCAACAGACAGTAATATTTCTATTATAATCGATTATTTAAAATCAACAAAGCTTTATAATACCATTTAATTGTATTCCACAAAAAAAATCATTATCCTATCTAAGCTAACAACATCTATAAAAGTCAATTTATCTTTTTAAATTTAAATCCATATATGTATATATTTAAGCTGAAGGCCTTTGTTGCTATTGCTGTTTGAAATAATTAGCGTATAATTTAAATTTTAAGCTATTTTCTTATAAATAAATAAATATATATATAAAACATGATGTGTATATGTATGTAACGTATGGACTCCAAAACGGCTAGCCCGATTTTGATAAAATTTTCAGGGAATCTTCAGAATGTTCAGGCGGGTAACACTGTGAAGTCTGATTTTTGATTTTCGGTCTGGGAAAGGAGGGGATGGCTAAGTTTAACTTTCATATTGCACCACCAATGACATATACATACATATATTTATTTTTTTGCTGTTTTCTATTTTTTTTTTATTTTATTTGGGAAAGCCGTTCTTATATTTTCAAAACGAGATACCAAACTCTTAAATCTGTTTTGTAGTTCCGAAGATATTTACAAAAAACCTATGTTAATAATGATCTAATATCAAAATTTTAAAACTTTCGAAATGTTGCATTCAAATACGAGTTTTCGGTTTATTTACAAAATATTTACATCATAACACAATATATTCCACGCTTACTAAGGTGCAACATTGTACAATAATTAAAAAATAATATTATATTATCAATCGCTGATAAACAACTTTGCGTACTCTTACATTTAAGATACCTACAGTTTGTGCACATTTTTGACGATTGCACAATGACCCATAAGAAATTGCTCGAAGCGCCTGACCGGACTCTACGTGATTTTCGAGGAAACAACCAACCGATGAGAGGCGTTCTTATTCTTCTTGCTGGTGATTTCCGTCAATTGTTTCCCGTTATTCCAAGTTCAATGCCCGCAGATGAGCTGAACGCATACTTAAAAGCTTCATATCTTTGGAACCGAGTCGATAAAATCACGCTATGAACGAACATGCGTGTGCATTTGTTGCAAGACCCGTCTGCCGAAACATTCTCAAAACAACTTTTGGACATCGGAAATGGAAAGATTCCAATTAATCGCTCCACGAACGAGATTTCGTTCCCGCCTAACTTCTGTCAAATGCAAATGAATATTCAAGCCGTTGTCGACAAGGTATTCCCAAGTCTAACAACCTCTTACAAAAATCTGGATTGGCTGTCCGAACGTGCAATTTTGGCACCAAATGATGATGTCAACAAGCTCAATGAGCAAATTCAATCGAAACTGCCCGGAAAATTAATCAAATACAAATCGATCGACACAGTAACGGATGAAAAACAAGCCGTTAATTATCCCACTGAATTTTTTAATTCATTGGAACCACCCGGAATGCTACCGCATGTACTAACATTAAAGGTTGGATCACCGGTAATTCTTATTCACAACTTAAACGTACCAAAGTTATGCAACAGAACCAAATTGACCATCAAAAATTGTTCACGAAATTTAATCGAGGCAACAATCATCGGGGGCAGATTCAAATGCGAAGACGTACTTATTCCACGAATTCCGATGATTTCCAACGATTTACCATTCCAATTCAAGCGGATCCAATTCCCTTTGCGTCTTGCCTTTGCTATTACCATCAACAAAGCACAAGGCCAATCATTGGCTATTGCTGGCTTAATTTTGGAAAATTCATGTTTTTCACACGGCCAGTTGTATGTGGCTTGCCCCCAAGTTGGCACGCCAACATTGTCTATCCACTAGCCTTAAGATGAAGTAATAAATAAATATAATTTCGAATTTGCCTTAAATACTTGCGTTTCTTTTTGATTGAGCCCATATATATATATATATATATATATATATATATATATATATCATATGTAAATTATTCTGTAAAAAAAACTTTATGATAGGTATTTCATGGATTTTTATTTAAAGACCGTAAATTTCGTTAAAAGCTCAATTTCAATCGTGTGGTAATACAACAATAATGTTTGCTTAGGGCCAGCATCGCGGACCGGGTCAGCTAGTAAACCAAAACGGAAGCACTATAAATGTAATTGTCTTAATATTTGGTGTGGATTACTTACAAAGCAAAATCGAACAAAATATTGTCCGTACGCCTACGTTGTTGCGGGCACAGTTAGAATTTAGTAAATTTTTACAGGGCATTCTCTCTTGATCTATAAGAACTAGTTCAATTACTCATTCCTTTTTTTAAGTTTAATGTAATGTGTTTTGTAATCTTGTATCAGTATTGGCAAGTATTTCATTTGCCTAATTTTTTGCGAGGAATGTCTCAATAGTTGTTTAGATTTCCCAAATTTTGTTTTTTCAAAAAAATTTATTGTCAAGAAAACCCACAATTTGTTTGCCTTACTATAATTTTTCTCAGTAATTAATTTCTAAATATTATTGCAGAAATAGAATACATACTTGTACATGAACTTCCAGGAATACTTGCAACCCTCTGTTAACCCTTCCCACAATTTTATTTGATGTTTATAACTAGACTATTTGATGTTTATAACTAGAAATTTGCCTAAGTGTAGTCAATCTAGTTGTGTTATTACTTCATAAGAAAAAGATTGCATATAAAAGCATAATTAAATGTCTTGCTTCCAAATGCAGACGTAAAAATATGCACTTTCATAGTTTAAACAATTCTAGGAATCAGTTGTATGCTTGTTCCACAAATGATACAATTTAGTGTGCGTTATAACTCGCGAACAACGTAATCAAGTTGGTATGACGGTTGTAACGTCTATGACTTAACAAAGAAAAGGGCTATGTTAGCTCTATTTTTTGAAAAAGTGCTAAAGGGAAAAATTTTACATCAGAGGTAGTCAAAAAGAACTAAAAATAGCGCGAAAAGTGCTAAATTGGCATCACTGCAAACAACAGCAAGAAATTTTTACTGTCTTTCGCTAACAGCACATATAAAACAAGAGAGAGTTAATAAAAGTCAATTCTTTGTGAGTTAAACTGAGAGCAATATCATCAGTACATTTTGATGTTAATAAACGGAATAAAAGTAATGTAATGTGAGTAGACAGCGAAAGTGAATCAACTCATGCAGTTCTCTGTTGTGTATCCGTGCGTGCTACAGACTTTGCGTTTACGAAGTAAGCACTTTTTGGTTGAAGAAAAGTTATTGAACTCAAAAACTGTAACTGTCGTCACCATTATCACAACCGTAACCACGTTACCTAACATTGGTTTCTATACATAGGTGTGTTTGACTGAAGAAAAATTATTGAACTCGTATCATCGTCACCATCGTCACCTAACATTGGTTTCTGTACATAGGTCTGCTCGTTTTGGTTGAAGAAAAAATATTGAACTCGCATCATCGACACCTAACATTGTTTCTATACATGGCAATGGTTTTTTATACCTAGGTCTGCTCGTGTTGGTTGTAGAAAAATGATTGAACTCGCATCATATATCATATTATATCATCAATATATATATATATATATATATATTGATTATGATATAAATATATATATATATATATATATATATATATATATATATATATATAATATATATATATATATATATTTATATCATATTATGTCATAAATATATATATATATATATTAATGATATAATATGATATATGATGCGATTCTAAACACCAAATTCAATAGCTATTTCAAGGATGGAAATTTTTTATTATTCTTTTAAAATTATATAACAAAACTAAAAATAAAAAAGGAAGAAAACGCAAAAATGCATTTCAGTTAAATATATTCAAAAATAAATTAAAACAAATGAAGTATAAAATTAATAAGATTTGAATGTAGTGCTGGCCCTACAACAGCCTGTGGTAGTTTCATTGCCATATCTACATAATTAGAAGTTGCTGCAATATTCTGATGTAATTGTTGCTACGGAGGCTTCAATACGAGTAACACTGAGCAAACTCATATTGTTTTGAGGATCATCCAAAACGATTCTTGCACAAAGTTTGGTTTTTTGAAAAAACATAGGTTTAACATAGGCGAATATGGTGGCAGAAAAATCCACGCATGGGTTGTCTCGGCAACTATATCTTGTACTTCTGTTGTTTTGTGAATTTTTCAATTATCGAGCACGCTCCAGTAATGTTACTTTCTTCTTTAGTAAACGGGAGAAATGAACTGAGAAATGATACAAAAATATTAAAATTTACTGACGAATTAGCAATGATTTTTTGTGTATAATTCCGTGTACATTCATGGCTTCTATAAGAGATACATTCCATCCTCTCACAGTAGGAACAATCACATGTGCAGCAGTATTAATTCTTTATCTAGATTTAGTTCTACGCATGTGATAGTTCAAACCTGATTCATCCATGAAGATTATCCTATCTCTTCTTTGCGGACGATTTTGAGAAAAATTAATTGCATATGTTTTGCTATGTTGAAGAGTGCTATCAGAATTCAGTCGGTCAATATTTATTGTAGCTGTTTTAAGGGTTATTTTTAGCGATTTCAATGCTTTATTTATACAGGTCTTACTTACATTCATATTAAAAGATTCTCTTGAAGAGCTGCTATCCCTATTAGCCAAATTATTCTATATCTTCGTTGACGCAATGGACTGTTGTTCTTTTAAAGAGATAAAAAACGGAAAAAAATAACTAATAAGTTTTTTACGTGTGATTAGTCTG